>VXAD01007716.1:67913-131856 GCA_013399195.1 Dicrurus megarhynchus | reverse complement strand
TGTCGGGGGGGGACCGGGGGCGGCAACAGCCCCCCACCCCCTCTGGCTTTGCGAGTCATCGGGGCTTGTTTTATCTCTACCTTTAAATTGGTGCCCGGGCAGAGGAGCCCGGGGCGGGGATCCTCCCCCTCTCCTCCGGGGGGGTTCGTGCTGAGATGAGCAGAGGAGGGAGAGCGGTGGAGTTGACCTTAAAATACGCCCCCTCCCCCGCCGATGCGGGGGGATCCCGAGCCGAAGCAGGTGCGGGTGGCTGGAATATACTTTTTTATCGAGGTGGCTGTGCCGGCCCCGGTAGTGCGGCCGGTTGTGCTCTCCGGAGTCGGGCTCCCTCCGACGCCAAGAAAGCCGCGCCACCCCGGTAAGTTCGCGTGTGCGCCGGGGAGCCCTGGAGCCGGGGGCTGCAGCCTTGCTCCGTTCTCCCAGCAAGAACGGGGGCTTCGGGGAACCCCGAAAAGTGCGTGCCGTAATGCCGGGAGAGCTAAAAGGGCCTGGGGGAGACTTTCACTCCGCTGTAGCAAAGCTGACATATGGCTGGGCTGGAGCCGGCTGGCCCCGCTGCCTGGCCCTTTTTCAGGGGTTGGTGTTAGGGCAGGGGATTAGCCTGTCTTTTCCCTGAGCAGTAGCGCGCATGGGTCTTCCTTGGGAGCACCGCCAGCACGGAGAAACAGGCGTCTGGGGGGCTTTTGTGAGTAAGGTGGTTCATCTTTTGGAAGCGATGGCAAAAAATATATTTATTAGGATTTTCTTCGGGGTGGATGAAGGCTTGAAAAAAAATCCTTTTGCCGTGCCACTTTGATTTAGAGCGTTGGCTGCTTTACTCATATCAGGATCTGGAAAAATAAGTTCTTCTTAAGCATGAAAATAGGAGTACAGTTACCTGCTGTCATTTCTTGCATTTTATGAAGCACAGCTGGAAAACCCAGGGCCACTTTTGTTGGAAATCTATGGAGGGGTTTGTGTGCTGTCCAGTGGGCCCCTTGGTGGCTGATTTACAGCTGTGGGTCAGCTGCTGGTGTAAAATAAAGCGAATCTGCCCATTTTATCTCCATCCGGGGGGGGGGCTGTCAGCTTCTTTACCCGAACTTCAGTGCAGCACGCCAGAGCTGTTGCGTGTGGCGGCGTGTGCTCAGACAGATCCAAGGCTCTCGGGAGCAGGAAAGTCCAGGCTTTTGCATCTGGTGCCTGGTGCAGTCATCAGGGTGACTCTCGCTGCTGTCAGGGGGTGCTGGATTTGGCCTCTGTAGGATGTACTATAGCTCAAACGACGGTGGGAGAGGGCTTGGCTGCCCCAAACACCGATTTTATGCTTGTGGCTCTCAAATGAGTAAACGCTTGCTATGGGTGTGAGTTCAAACAATGCTTTCTACCTTTTTTATTCTGATAGTTTTAGGCATGCACCTGCACAAGTGAAGGTTCCCGTGTCTTATGGACTTCTCACAGGGTACAAAATTGACAGAGGCACCTCAGTTTGCATCTAAGGGCACAGGAAGCTTTCACATGGTAAAACAAACTATAAAAATGTTTTCTTTAAAATTATTGCTCTAGAAAGTAGCCAACTGATTTCACAGGGTAAATTGAAAGTAGCCCTTTCTGGCTGAAGTTATGCATTTTTACATAATAGGATGGTATCTCTGAACTCTGATTTAACATAATGAACCAGGGGTGGTGGTAGAGATAGGAGGAGGATTAGCAGTTTGTGCTGCTGGACAGGTATCCGAGAGCGAGTCCTTCAGAACACTTCCATTGTTCAGGCAAGTAGTGCAGCATCCAATGTAACAGCTCTAGATATTCCTCCTCTCGTGACTGATCCTGCTTCCATTTAAGTTGGTAGCAGCAACCACCCACTCCTTTTCTGCAGGAACTGGATTGGACTGCTAACGAATGAAGCTAGACTTTGTGCATATTAAAACACTGCTTTGATTTTTGTGTCAAGCTGATTTCTTTTTCTCTGAAGCCGATTGAAAACAAACAAGAAGAAACTTGATAGCCATAGGTCCTTCAGGTTTTGTCTGTAGATGAAGCAGTCTTAAAGAGCATTAAATACTTCTGTAGGTGCTGATTTATTAAGAGTTGTAATTGTGTTCCTTTATACACCTGCGCTTTTTAACGGGAAAGATGAAATAAAGAGTTTCACAGTGGAAATAATAACATAAATATAGCAAGTGCTTAAATTGTCTGCCTGAGAGGCATCAAGGACTTTGAGATAATATCCTAATAGCAAGGAAACACTCAAATTTCATATTCAAAATTTATTTTTTTAGCTTCCATGAAGTACAGCAGATTTTATGCAATATCTAGTTTGAAGGATTTTGCCATCATTCACACAAGCTGCTTTTATTTTTTCAATAAATATTTCATTGGGAAAACATTTTTTTTAGGAACTGACTTTTTTCACACTGATGTAAAGCACTCCTGGCACAGTTCGTCTCTGGCAGTGCTAACACCAGACAGGTGATCCAAAGTACTTGTGACTATTTTTGCTTTTATGTAACATCTTAAAGTGTAATCTGTCAAACAAGGAGAATACAGTACTTTGAAAGTGCAAGTAGTCTTCTGGTGATCTACTTCTTATAAGGGCTGGGTAGCAAGAGAGACACTTTCTTTTAATGCAGCTTTGTAGTGTAACTGGCTCACAAGGAGACAGCTCCAGTTGCAGTGGTTCCTTAACATGCACACGAATCAGTGCCAGAAACAGCAGCTTTCAGTTACCAAGTCCAAAGATCAGGAGTGTTTCAAAGGAGAGAGCAAGGTCCAGCTTCAATGTAAGCAGGTTGGCACTAAACACAGATCTTTAGTCTTGATGAATCTTTTGGTTTGTGGAAGACGAAATTTGCCAATCCGAGCACAGCACTCATTTTCTTCAGGGGTATATAATTGCACGTTTTCTGCCACTTCTTTTGATTTCTAAACTTTCATCAGTCAGAGAAACTGCTGTCATGAAGAGGTGCCTGTTTTCTATGAATGGAGAGAGACTCTTGACATGCGTTAGTTCTTTAATTCTTTTATAAACAGAGTCAATTTTTGTGTTTGCTGTAGTGGAGGCTTCAGGTTTGTTCAGCATTACCAGTGCAAACACTATAACAAAAATAAGATAACAATCCTTGGCTGTTCAACACGAGCGGGGAAGGCAAGCCCTGTAAAGGCTGTGCTAATGTTGCTCTTGGGTGTGCTGAAGTCAAGCCCCAGCTGAGGTCCAAAGCAAACGTGTGGCTGGGAGACAGCAGAGGGAGGTTTAGTGGGAGAAACAGGCTTGTGTGTGTCACAGCAGGGTCCCTGCCCTCTGTCTCATGGTTGTGTGGGTATTAAACTGTGTGTCACTGTGCAGAATAGAAACTGCACTGCCACCACGTTTTCCTCACCAATGGCTCCCGGTGAACATGTCAGATGCTGGGTGTCATTGCCAAGTGGCCAGGAGGAGCTGTGAAGATGTGCTGGCTGGGACATTCCTCTGGCGCAAAGGGGATTTTCGGGGTGGGGAAGACCTGATTTGAGGGGCATTTCCAAGGGAGAGTTGGGGCAGTCTCCAGGGGCACTGGGTACAGCCTCATAGGTCTTCAGAAAAAGCTTTAAGCTGGGACTAGGAGCAGGAAAGCTTGAAAGGGCCAAAGAAACTGTCAGGTCACCAGAGAGCAAGTTTTTGGTTTTCCCATATCCCTTCTTTGAGGGTGGAGGCTCAGGTGGGACAGCAGTCACCACCACATCAGAGTGACACTGGATTCAGGGTACTGCAGTGAATTAAAACCATGCTCAGAGTCCTGTGTTGGGTGAGGTCAGACCACTGTTCTTCAAATGAAGGCCCAGGTTTGGTACCCTCCTCAGCTTGGTACACAAAGTCAGAGGTGTTGCCATGGAACGTCTGAAGTTCCCAACCTGTATAACATGATCAGTATTTTGCGTACCAGTGGTTTTAAAGACAAATTTCTCCTTAATGCCCCTCTGGAATTGAGTTTTAAGTGGCATTGAATGCCATGAGTCTCAGTCTGTGTAATTATTAGGAGCCAAAGCCTGTTTACTGTGCTTTCACACCGGTAAGGTGTATTGGATTTCATCTGACAGCTGGTTTCCGGTGAAGTTAGAATAAAAATTCTTAATATAGTAGAATACAAAGAGAAGAGTTCAAATATGGGCTGTTTTCTTTTAATGTTATTTTGAAAACTGGGCAGTATATGGAAGTAGCAGAAAAAAGAAGTTCCCTTTTTCAAAGAGCCCTGAATTGGTGGAAAGATCTAAACTTGCCTTAATACTTCCTCAGATGTAACAATTCAAACTGTTTTCTTGATCCTAGATTTTCCACCCCATGCCAGAGACCTTTGTACTATCTGAGCCACACTCACCTTTAATAGAAACGTGACAATTATTGGCTGTTTTCATACAGTTTCTTACAGTAGCCTGTAACATTAGTCTTAAAAACCCCCTCCTGTCATGCCAGGCAGGCAATAAGGTTGAGTGAACTGCGCTATAGCAAGAACCACCCATGATTGGAGGTAAACTATGCGGATATATGTTGGGGTGGAGGTTGAAAGGAGCGTGGAGGGCATATTTGAAGCAGACTGTGCAACTGCTATAGCAGGTCTGACTAGTTTGAGATGCCTAAAGGCAGCTTTGTCTTAACTTCAGGTAGCTGCAAAATGAAGTTTTAAATCCTAATTCAGAAATACATCATCATCATCTTCCGGTGCCTCCACAAACTTTACTTTTCATGTGTTTTTACAGGTGCTCTTTCTCCCTTGGAAAAAAGCCTTCAGTAGGTACGCATCCACGTGCATGCATATCATTTGCATATTTTTCAAATATACATTTCATCAAGATAGGAGACTAGCATTTGTGTGCAAACCACAGCGTTTCTTTTGAACAGTGGTGGTAACATTTTGCTTTCTCACTGCTCCGTGGGCCTTGTGTGAGACAAGCCACTCTATTTCAGTACTTTTGGCATGGCCTGATTTGCTGCGGGTCGGGTCTCGTGCCTGCCCCTGGCCCTGTGTCGGAGCTGTGCCTTAGGCTCTAGGAGCCTGCGCTGCGGTCACAGGGATTTTGACCGGGGTACTTCCATGCTGGCTGTCCCAGGGGTCCAATAACCTGCTTGGGTTACCCTGCTGGGATCTGGCTCCCCCTTACCCACTCCTGTTCCATCTGCTTGGCGAAATTGGCTCTTCTAAACAACCCTTCCACTTTCCTTCCCTAACTAAAGTGTTCCACAAATAGCTTGTGAATGAATAGAAGAGAGAGAATATTTTCTCTGTGTGTGACACACAGTGTCAAGCTTCCTGTCGCTGCTCTGCTTCCCCTTGCTGGCAGGAGAACACACGTGATCTATGTATGGTTGGACGAGGGCTTTTAATTGTGGGGAAAATCAGTATAATACTGTCTTGGGTGAGGTGAATGGGTTGTGCCTGACTGAATATGAAGTGAAGTTTAGGACTTTCCGTTTCCTGAGCTGTTCTCCTTCTGTATGTTCCACTCGCAATTTCCAAAGACTTAGTTTGTGGTTAAGTTTCTTTGTTCTGTGTTGATTAACCTGTCCTAAACATGCTTCAAAATACAGATTTAATACACATGTTGTCAAAATATGCTGTTAAAAGGGTGCCTCCATCTAAGTTTAAATGACTTACTTGAAAATGTTTCAATTACTCCACATAGAAGTGACGTGGGTCCCATGGTGGCTGTTTTAAAGAACATCGCTTTGGCGTTGTACTTTTTATTGTGAAATCAAGCAGGTGACACAAAAAATGGAATCTCTTTTGTCTCTAACTCATAGCTATTACAGGTCGAGAATAGTTCAAGGCTGGCCAAAGTTCCCTTTAATCAGTTTTCAGAAGGCTCCTTTGTAGGACATGGAAACATATATGCTGTATTTCAACAAATGCAAGAGCTTTAGTACACTGGACTGAAAGGCCAGCAGTTATCATCTTGTCCAACATAATATAACACCATCTTAGCAAACTTTCATGTCAAATTTTAACTACCTTTATTTTATTTGTTTTGTTTTCACTGGTGGTGAAGAAATGTCCAACAACTTTCTCACCTCTTTAAGAGAAACTTGTAGGGTCAGTGGGTTCTTTTTCATAGAATATATTTGTTTGCAGGGTTGCGTTTGTTTTATTTAAGCAAAAATGTTGAAAACAACTCGTGTGCTGTTTAAGCTACTTTAAAAAATGCCAGGGAAACACCTTTCTTTTCTCCTAACTCTCAGTAGTGTGAAACTGGTTAGCAAATAAAATCTGCAGGCCAGAAACTAAAATGACTTGTCATTGCTGGGATTTGTATGGTGCATTTGCAGTAGATATTTCTTCAGAGGGTTTTTTTTCTCCCCTTTCTTCTCTTCTTCCCTCCTGCCATTCGCTGCTTTTCAGTTTGACTGTGATAATTTATTCAACACTGTTTTCAGAGCAATAACCTACTTTTTGGCAAACCATTCAGTTCTTTCAGTAGTGGGGTTTTTTTTGTCCCCCCCCCATGTGTTTATTAAGGGTCTATGACAAGGGGGAAAAACAAGGTATCTTTGGGGAAAAGATGCTACGATAGGATTCAAACAAAGTAATTATACATAGGTGAGAAAAACTCTCTCCCTTATTATACACGAAGGGGTCTTGTCTTTCGTGGGTGCACGCACAGTTCTCATTAACCTTTGCGGGAATTACCCAGGTCCAGTGGAGATGGGTCTGCAGTGCTCAGTCCCTACGTACACTAAAAATACCATGCAGCCCGTGACACGTGCGTGCCGATAGAGATGTCTTGTACAATACCACACAACGTTGCCGTAATCCATTGTTCCGTGCGCCAGTGCAGGGGAGGAGGGATGCACAGCCGGGCTGGCTATTTCATCATTCTCCCTCAGAGCCTGACCGGTAGCATCTTGTCATTACAGGCGTGTAATTTTAGCAGTGAAAAGGGAGTGTGTGTTTCCCAGCCTGTGTCACTTTCTGGTAGCTGTTCTAGCTCTTTCAGATTGTTTTGAATTGCATTTACAAGTGAGGTGTCTCTTTTTAGACAGCACTTGCGCTGTGCCGGTGCCTGCTGGCTCTGCAGTGGGAAGGAATGAAGGCGCAGTCTTGGCTGAATTGGGCCCTGGAGCAGTACACAGCCATCTTAATTGCTGCTGCTCCACCTCTTGAAGAGATGGCTCTGGTTCTCCCAGCATGGAGCTGTGTGCACCGGCTCCAGAGTGGCTCCTTGCCCACTGACACGGGAATTCATGGTATCGTGGTCCTGCCTGGGGGACCGGCATCTCCTGCTTCCATGCAAGGAGGCCCAGAGTGCTGCACTTGTGGGAAGAAACAGTGGTGTGGAGCAGGAAGAGCTTCTTGGCTGATCCCAAGGAGGCTTGTGTGTAGAAGCCCTTGCATATTTTTTGAGTGACAACAAGCAGAGTCTGCTGAATAATCAGCTAATCACGTAGTAAAGTCAGAGGATCTGGCCTAGTGCTGTGCCTGGTTTGCTTTACTGCAGCTCTGATTTCCTGCTGCTGATGCCCAGGTGTGTAAAGCAGCTCTCCTAGTCCTTCAGCAGAGTGCTGAGCCCCTGTGTTCACAGCATGATAGAACTCGATTCACACTTGGCAGGCCTGGCTGCTTCCTTAACACTGCCACATGGAGACCCGAATTTCAAAACAGCCTCAGCCCAGCTCTTTTTGGTGGCTCTTTGAAGCACAGAGCCCAGCTAAGCTGAACCCCAGGGAGGAGGCTCCTGGTGGTGGCTCGGGCACTGTTGTGAATAGACAGTGTGTACAGCCATTCTGGGGAAGGATGTGAAGGAGATTTGGCACAGAGGTGACCTGAGATGAGGGCAGCTTTGCCTTCTTCTGGAAAATCTCTCTCCCCGCAGTAGGTAACCCTAACAGAGCATCTCCTGGTAGTGGAAGGGGGGGACTCATCCACCCTGATCTGGCTCAAAGCAGGTGGTTGGTGGTCAGCAGGGCCATGTCTGCACCTGGTCTGTGAAGGGCTTGTGGCAGGGTTGGCAATTGTAGACAGTGTGATTCCTAAAGCTTCCAGTTAAGGATGACACCAAAAAAGGGCAGGTTGGGGGCTTGTTTGCATCTTCTGGGCACTGTTTTATAAGGAAGCACATGGGAAGTCCTGTCTGAAGCAGAACATGTGAGAATTGACATTTTGGCTTTGAGATCTTTGAGACGGAAATTAGTTCTGCTGGGCAATCCAAACCTGTTCTGTTTTTTTCCAGTAAAGACAACTGCCTTCTCGTATGTAAAAGTTGAATAAATGTTTTTTAACCCTGGTGTGTTACCCAGGTATATCCTCCCTCTTGCTTCGTACTGAGAAGGAGTTGTCAGAGTTTTTCAGGGCTTTTGCTCTTGCCTTCAGCCTCACAGTGGTTTGCTGTGTGCCTTGCTGGCTTTCCATGCTCAGAACCTGTGCAGTCTTGTCCACCTTCTGCTTCTGCCAGGGCAGTCTTTAATGCTTTAATAAGCTAACAAGTGCTCCTCTGATTTAAACTTGCATTAACTTCTGCTACCCTGATAGAATTCCTAATATTATAAACACCCTTAATAACATGGCTATAATCTAGAAAACCTGCTGTCCTTTTCCCAAACAATTACTTAATGAGGCAGTAATTTATTCTAAGCTATATTTATTGGAGCCCATTCCAGCTTTATCAGACTTACTCTGTTTGGATGTGTGCAGTTAGTCAAAAACATTAAAACTGCTCCACTTCTTCCAGGGGAACATGTTACATTTAGCAAACTGACAGCATTAGAAACTGTTTCCAATTTAATAGAAGCATGTGTTTCCTGCGAGGCTTAACACACTGCAGAGTCAGAGATTGCCTTAGACTGCGGCTTTGCCTTTTTTTAGCGTGGTGAAAAGGAGCTGGAAATGGAAGGCAGAAGTGGAGTTTGTGTTTTTGGTTGTTTTGCAGAGATCCTTCTAGCAGGGCTTCGGCGGGCTGCAAGTTTAAGAAACTCTCAAGAAAGTGATGTGGGCGGCACACGCAGAGCTCTCGCTCCAAATGCAGTTTCTGATCATGAACAAACAGCAAGAGCTTGCTTTGCCCTCTGGGCCTCAAATAGTACAGTATGCAACAAGGGAGAGCAGGCAAGGCACGAGGATGGAAACAGTAGGATCAGATTACAGTTTCAAAATATCGCTGGAACACGTTGGCTGGCGTTACACTATTGACTGGCTTTATAATTGCATTGCTTATTTGCTAGGGAAGGCTTCACCTTACTTTCTGATTAACATGGACACTCCTTCGGGGACCTGGGAACTCCAGGCTCTGAGTATCAAAGGCAAACCCCATGAGAGCTGCACGACTTCAGATGCTTCTCAAATGAGAGTCGGAGCTTCCTCTGTTGTCTCCTGTTTGCCAGAGGTTTCCTTGCACTGTCCCTAGCTCAGTTCTACTTAGATTAGCCTCTGAGAGTCACCCACTAAGGTTTTCCTTCTTATTTTGATTTTAACTGGAGAGGAGAAAAGACCCCTGTCACTCAGCTTGCTAGCTGCTCTTCACTCAGTCTTCACTCTGTGTGAAGTACCTAACGCAGGAGGCTAAGGCTGTGTTTCTTTAGGGAGAGAAAAGCTGCCTTTCTTGCTAAATGCGGGAGTGGGGTGCTGAGGAGCTTTACTTGCTTCTCTGTTTCTTCTGGAAGAGCTGAGGTTTACCCATCCACCACAGGAGATGGGAAGAGTTAGGTCCCTGTAAAATATGTGTGAGAAATACCTGCCACTTACAGTTACTGCTGTCACTGGCAGCCTTGCAGTGAAGACTTGCAAACATAAAAACAATCCCCTGTACTCTCTGGAAGCACAGAGCTACCCAGGAGGCCAATTTTTTTATATACTCCAAAGGAGAGTTTTGTAAGTGCTTATTAAACCTCACTCAGTTTAAAAAAAAATAAATAAAAAAGGGCAGCCAGAATTAATGTAAAATGTGTCAGGGAAAACAAACCTTCTGAATGCAGAATGTCTGAGCACTGGTTCTGGAGAGGACAGAAACCCCTGAACAGCTCCATTCCCTCTTACCTCTCTTCGGGGGTTGTGGGATTTGTTTCCTAACTCACATATGACATGAGACACAATTCTTACCAGGCAGCATTGTCAGGAGTCCTGTTTAGCCAGGCAGCATGGATGCAGTATGCTCCAACAAGTAAAAAGTGCATCAGATCCTGAGAAAGCAGCCTTGTGGGGAGAAAAAAAAAAAAAAAAAGAAAAGAACACTCCCCCCAACCCTGCCCCTCCCGACTGGTCAGTGCACACCCTGTAGGCCGGCTGCAGCATAGGGAACATGGCCGTGCAGCTCTGCATGGAACAGGCTGTCCCTGCTCCCGGGGATGCTGCCGTGCCAGGCTTTAAACACTCCGGTGTCAGCAGATGAAATCCCCAAGGAGGGGTGATTTCCATCGGGCTGTGGCTGCTGCCTCTGAAAGTCCACGCTGCTTATTCGCTTCAGTCCTGGAGTTAAACCTCGACACCTGGGCTGTTCAGCTTTCCCCCTTGTTTTGACAAGGCTGGGAGAGGCTGCCGGGTTTGTACTGGCCTTCCCCTCTGCTTTTTCTTTGTAACTTTGAATGAGAGGAGGGTGCCAGTGCTCTCAGATGTCTGTGCTCCCACCTGCTGGGGCAGGTTTGCTCTGCTTTGCCAGGATCCTGCAGGCCAAGGAGCATGGTTCTGTGGTGGGTGAGCACATGGTCCTGCCCCAAGGGGTCTTCTGCAGATGTGTCCACTCTCTCTCTCTGCTGTGGCCTTGGGGATGTGAAAACAGGGACAGGGAGAGAGAGGTTTACTGGTTTGCCTCCCTAGCTCTAGGGGACAGATACTTTGAAGCTGTGGAGACTGGTTCCAAGTTCTGGTGGTCCCTCAGGCTGGGTCCAGCAGCACTGCAATACCTCACAGCAGCTCAACCTGCCTCTGCTAGCTCAGAGGATCTGGCCCTTGTCTTGCCAGTTGAACCCAGTTGGCAAAAAAAGGCCTTTTTATTTTGGTCCTGCAGCTATCTGTGCCAAATCCTGGTTCTGCTGAAGTCAGTAACAAAACACCCATTGACTACCGTTGGGCCAGGACACAACCAATGGAATCCTCAAGGATGAGGAGTGAAGGATGCAGGAGAGGAAAATTGTTTTTCATGTGCCAGAAGTGACACAGAAAGCACTTGCATAATTCACTGGTTAGGTTCTCTGAGAAACCCTGGTGAGGTTCACTTACATCTGAGGTTTGTAAAACTTGGGGGAATGAAGTGTACAAATTCAGTGCTCTCATTGCACTTTGGGGGGCTCTTATGGGGAGCTTTTGTGTGGTGGGGTTTTGTTGGGTTTTTTCATGCACACATGTGAAGTAGTGTTTTATTTTAATTCCCCCAAGTTGCCTTTTTCTTTCTCTCTCCTTTTTTACCCTCCTGTGGTTTTAATTACCTAATATTTCAGAAAGTAACTGGTCCTGCTTTAAACTCCTCTTCTCGCACAAGCCCCTGTGGTTCACACCTGTGTTTCGGTGTTCGGCTGCGTAGAGAGGAATGGTTGCCTGTGGACTCGGGGATTTGATGCTTTTACCTTTTTGAGCAACGTGGTGTTTGTTCTAAAAGTAACCTCACCCTAATAAGCTGTTCATCCTCTAGACTGACTGAGGGGGTGGCGTAAATCTGTGAGTGGAAATGTGACTTCTTAACAATCCTTTTCCCCTGTTCCTCTTGGGGTTCAGTTCCTCCTTCTTTTTTTTCCTTCCTGTCTGTCTTGATGAGCAGGGAGGGGCTTAGTGGACTGTAGAATTGATTTCCAAGATGAGCCCTCAGTCTTGAGAGATATTTTAAACTTAACTGTTAAAAGTCTTTGGGAATTAAAATTAAAGGTTATTTTTATGATTGGATGAGCAACATCACTTTTCCTCTCAGTTTTTACATATCTGGTGCTTTTCTCTGCCAAAGTGCCGATTATTAAGGACTTCAGAAATAGTCCAGCGGTGTCGAAGTGTCTGAAGCACAATCAATAAACACAGTGCTACTCTCACAATGTGTACGTACCTCTGTCCTCCAGAGAGCAAAGGATTCGTCACTAAGTGGGCTCACAGACACAGGCATTGCACAAGCTCTTCTGTGTTTAATCGATGAGGGTTGACTCCGGAGAACCATCCGCTCCAGGCTGATTATCTCTTCTACTGAGCCCCAACTGCATTTTTTTCCAGCTCCGTATGAAGAGCACGCAGAGCCAATAAAAGGAAGCTAAATGACATGCAAATGAGAAAAAAAAAATACTACTTTTGTTTTTCAATTAAGAAAAGACAACTCCCAAACAATGCTAGGGTTTCTCTGGCGCTGAGGCGCGTGCAATCGCCCTAAATGGGCAAAAAAGCAAGTCAGATCTTTCTCAGCAACAATGGTTTAGCTTTTGGTTCTAGGTCTTCCAGAGCTGGAGCCAACTGGTAGATAATATTGGGGAAGATCTCCAAGTAAGTCCCCCCACCCCAATCCCCAGATAAATGCAGCTTTTCCATTGTCTTTCTTCAGCTTTCTGGTTCCACATATCTAAGTAACATTGAAAACTCACTTGCAGACCAAAACCCTGCAACACCCTTTATTACAACAACAACAACAAAGTGACGTCCAGTCTCGACTCTTAACACCTGGACTCAAAATGATGTTTAGCAAAGGGGTGAAAATGCAGCAGAAATATGTCAGGCTGAGGTTGCTGCTTAGCCAAAATGATGCATGAAAGACCCTCCATGAACGTGACCCTTTATCTCTGCCTGCCCAGTGCCGCATTTGGGTGGGTTGGTGTTGTCTGGCTGCCCCAGACTTGGTTGGACAGCTCTCTTTTGACACCTAGGATGGTGCAGGTTTATCTCATTTTGTACTGATCTTTGGTCAAGCTGATCTTTTAAATTTGGCATTTTTACTTTCCCAGCAGGAGCTTTGGTTGGAAAGGCTAGGAGGAAAGTTTTTGAGATGAACAGAACTGATTCAGATCAAGTGCTGGTACAGTGTCCTTTTTTTTGTAATGTTATTCAGTATCTTAAGACATACAACACTGATCCCCTTGAAGCAGGCATGAAACTTGTTGATTGAAGGAGGGAAGAGATGGTTTGAACTGTAAAGAACAAGCAGGCAACATTGTCTTAAGCTTCGGTGGTCAGAAACTATGAAATTGCTTTATGGAGAGCCAGAGAAAGACTTGCAAGCCCCCAAGCATGTCTGGTTTTACCAACTCTATCAGTTGGTCTAAAAAGGTATCACATCCTTGCTTCACTTGCATGAATAAAGTGATTTATGGAAACTGGAGGAAAACATTCTTTACAATTCCCATTTGCATGCCAGAGGAGAAGGGGATAAAATAAAACTTTATAAAGCTGAGAGTCTAGCGGTGCTTATTTGAGCCTCCTCCTTGGTGGAATAAAACCCCCATGCTTAGCCTGACATCCTGCTTTGGTGATTTAGGGGTTAAACCCTTTTCAGAGAGTATGAGTGGGGAAAAAGGAAACTGAAAGTTGTGCTGAAAAGCTAGTAGGTGAGACCTCTTATCTTTTAAAAGGGCAAGCTCTGAATCAAGCTACGAGAAGATCGAGTGAGATGCAAAAGCTTGACAGTCACATATACAGGAAACCTTGAATCATCTCTGAGCTTCCTGGAAAATGACGTAGTGAGGTTATTGTAGTATTTACTTAGTGATGATCCCGTAGTTCTTACTGATCAGCTTTAAAAATGTGTTCACTACCAGCACCTCAATTTTGGGTGGAAATGGGCTCGATTGGGTTTGTTCTAAATGCTTGGCAGCGTCACCTGGCAATAATGAATAACTGAACACAGGGGACACAGCCTGGGCTGTTTTCTTTATCATGGGGGAAAAGGTTTGCTTTGTGCAGTGAATGTTTTTGTACATTCCTGGCAGAGGCTGACAAACTTCAAACTCTTCTAGTCCCCAAGCCATTTAAAAATGTCTTCTTTAAATAAAGCATTGTGGAAGGAGCACTGGTATGTCTTTAGGACAGAGTCTGTCTTTTTTCAGGGGGAGGAGATAGCAGGAAGGGATGGAAAGCTGCTAACTCTCTTCCTAACCCCTCGCTGCTTTAAAAACGTGCTGGAATTGGGCAGGGTTTTTAATTCTTGCTAGCCCGATCCTCCCTTTCTTGCTCTTATCTGTCTGAAGTGAAAGGAAATGTGTCTACTGTGAACATTGGAACAGCAAAGCCCCCCACTCGCACCCCAAACTCATGTGCTCAGGAGTAGTCCATGGAAGTGACACTAGGGAGCAGAGAAAAACCAGACTTCGGCAGTAGTGCTAAATTTCAGAGGTCTTGTTCACCCAACATTCCAGGCGCGGGAATTGCTGGTAGCTGGCCAAGGAGCTTGGATGGCAGCCTACCTGTTCCTCAGCTCTGCTCAGCCTGCTCCCTCCCCGCTCCTTTCTTTTTTTAATTGCATAATATGCTAGAAAATTATCTGGATTTGGGGCTTATTTTTAACCAGAAGTGGCTCACTTCACCCGATCTGGTTTTGGATTTACTACCCAGCAAATGCTTTCTGAAGCGCTTCTAGCACTGAAACCCTGACTTCTTTTGCCCCCTCTTCTGCTTTCCAAGGGGCTCTTTACTATTAAATGTTTGTCGGTCGTTTTTGGGGATGTTCAACTACGTTGTCTGTCTGCAGAACTGGTGTGCGACCATCAAACTGTATTAGACCTGCCTAGTGCAGTCATTTTGCAGGCACTAATCCCACTGGGAGGATTGGGAATTGTACTCAAATAAGGAAGGCAGATTTTGTCTCCTAGATGATAGCTGCATAATATGAGGGGTCAGGTCTGGGGTAAAAATCTGTACGGCTGTTGCAACTTCTTTCTGGATAGCTGTGGATAGAAAGCCTCTTCCACCTTTTTTTTTTTTTTTTTTTCTTTAAACAAGGCAGAATTCTTCATGCCAGAAGAATTTGTTAAACAGAGGGAGGAATACAGGAATGAACAGGGAGCTGCTTGTGATGCTATTAAAAGAGTGAGTGGGTTAGAGCTCCGGCACCTAACCACTCTACCTGGGAAAATGAGAGAGCATAACGTTAGGTCATGCTACTGTCGCAGCACAGCGATTCCTTCATTCCTCTGCGTTTGGGGGGATCTTTGTGTCACAAAAGTAATGGTGACAAAATGAGGTTGGGACTGTGCTGTGTAGAGGAGCATTTCCAGGTGCTCTGAAACATCCTGGAAGAGATGGCACTGGGGATTGAACTGCCCTACTTAATCTTAGCTCAGAAATTATTTATAATGCGGGGCAAGTTTGGTAAAATCCCCTTTGTTTCCTTCAAAATCTTCCATCTGACCAGCAGCAGAGTGTAGTGCAGAGAGTGGTCTTGGGGATTAGACTAAAAGACTTGACAGATCTTCTTCTTCATCTGTAATTTATCTAATTCTGAGTGTAATAACTGCATTTCCTGCTCTGGTAGTTCAGTCCTTAGGCAATCAGCTAAATAAACCCATATGTGTATATCCTGGTGTACCAAAGGGCTGGATCTCCCAACCTCACTGGGGAAGTTTCTCTCAAAGCACAATTGCTTGAGCCTTGCTTCCCTTCCCCCGTGAACACACTTTTGAATAAAAGAGGAAATTCATTGTGAGAACCTTGGTGCTTTACATTTGTATTCCCAGGCATAGCACTGCCTCAGTCAGGGAATGTAAGGAAATGTCCAGTACAGTGCCTGTGGCTTGTGCACCTATGGACAGGTGTTTGCTTAACATAAGGAAGAGGAAATCTGCTGCCAAGCACGCAAGATCTTGAGTGTTACAGATGCTGTTTGAATTCCTGCTTGGAATTTACCAGCACAGCCATGCCTAAACATGGATGGACCAGAGCCCTGCATTAAGGTGGCTGCTGCTTGCTCATCACGGTGCTGTGGGCCAAGGCCGAGTTATTGATGGGGACAGATGTGCGCTTGCTTTGCTGTCTTCATCGGTCTCCTCTCTTCCCTTGCAGATATATGTTGGGGAAAGGAGGAAAGCGGAAGTTTGACGAGCATGAAGATGGGTTGGAAGGCAAAGTGGTGTCTCCCACTGACGGTCCCTCTAAGGTGTCTTACACCTTACAGCGTCAGACTATCTTCAACATTTCCCTTATGAAACTTTATAACCACAGGCCATTAACCGAGCCAAGCTTGCAAAAGACAGTTTTAATTAACAACATGTTGAGACGAATCCAGGAAGAACTCAAACAAGAAGGCAGCTTGAGGCCCATGTTTGTGGCCGCTTCGCAGCCTGCCGACCCTCTCAGCGACAACTTCCGCGAGGCGCAGCCGGCGTTCAGCCACCTCGCCTCACCGCCCCTGCTCCCCGCCGACTTCGTAAGCACTATGCCCCTGGAGTCCTGCCTCACCCCAGCCTCTTTGCTCGAGGACGACACTTTTTGCACTTCCCCGGCTGTCCAGCATGATGGTCCGACGAAGCCACCACCTCCTGCTCTCCAACCAGTAAAGGACAGCTTCTCCTCAGCCTTGGACGAAATCGAGGAGCTTTGTCCAGCACCTACCTCCGCAGAGGCAGTAGCAGCCGAATCAGCAGCCGACGACTCTAAAGCCCAGCCCAGCGAGTCCAACATTCACAAGCCCGAGGGCCTCCCGGAGAGCAGAACGGCTGAATCCAAACTCATGGACCCCCTGCCTGGCAACTTTGAGATAACAGCTTCCACAGGTTTCCTCACAGACTTGACCCTGGATGACATTCTGTTCGCTGACATTGATACGTCCATGTATGATTTTGACCCCTGCACGTCTGCCACGGGGGCTGCCTCAAAAATGGCTCCTGTCTCAGCAGATGAGCTCCTAAAAACCCTGGCTCCGTACAGCAGTCAACCAGTTACTCCAAATCAGCCTTTCAAAATGGATCTCACAGAACTGGATCACATCATGGAGGTGCTTGTTGGGTCTTAAAATATTAGAAAATATAGCAACTTTTTTTTCTGTTGTTTTTTTTTGTTGGTTTTTTTTTAAATTTTAAGTACCAGTATATACACTTGGTAGTATTTCCATAGTCCCTCCCAGCCCCGATTCACAGCACTGTGCATGCATCCTTGCTTGCCTTTTTTGAAAAGAAAAGGATCACACTAGTTTTTGCTTCGAGCAGAGTTGGAGTGCCTTCATCCATGTATGACCACTTCTAATGTATTTTTTTTAAAGTGGTTCCTCAAGGAAGACCGAATATCCTGGTATAGGAAAGAATATGTATTGTAGACAATGTTATGTTATTACAAAAAAAAAAAAGAAAAAAAAGGAAAAAAAAAAGGTAAAAGCTAAGCACAAGGATTATGTTGGGGAAAGCTGTAAATTGCATGTGCATACTTGTCTATTTTTTCTATAAGTTTTATTGCAAGAGGTAAAAAATTTTATTATTTAGATAATCTCAATACCATTTTAGCCCTGTATAGGTTGACTTTAGCAATTCAGCCTTTTGGAGGCATTAACCTGCTCCTCTTTAAGTGTTGCATTTACATGGCTGTTTAGAAACTGCTGCCCAAATTTATTTTATATTTTTGTACAGATTCTGCAGTTTATGATATTGTTTTTTCTAAAAACAAATGCTGTTTATACACACAAAAAAATAGCTATTTTGATAGGATTTGCTCACATAGTTCCTGCATAATTCAGATGTACAAGAACCACTTGTACTTTTATACAGAGTTGTAATGTTTTATATGTGTATGGTGCAAAGAGAAAATTGGATCAAATAAGCCTGCAGTCGGTTTCCCTGAATGCAAACAAAAAAAAAAAAGTGCTTTAAGAAAGGGCTGGGAGCTGCTTCTGTCGGAGTTTCACAAGTGTTTGCTCCCTGCTGTACCCACTGCGCACTACTGTGATTCCTGAAACTTAGAGCCATGTCCTTTTCCAACACGTATGTGAAGCAGTTGGCAGGAAACAGTTGTGGAACTTCACCCCCAGAGGTCCTGAGCGCTGCCGTGGCCGCAGCTCCCGCCCCGGGGCCGGGCGCTGTCCCCAGGCCCGCCCGCCTTGCCAGGCCCCCATCCCGCCTGACGTGGAGCCTTAACCCGGCGGAGATCGGCACCTCCTCACCCGGAGCTCCTGGGAATGGTGTGAGGGGGAGCAACTGTGCCCAGAGCCCACCGAGAGCCAGCCTCCCGTGGCATCTCCCTGACTGACGGGCGCGGGCAGAGAGTAGGGCTGGGAGCGTCCGCTCGCCCTTTCTTGGAGCATTTCTCCTTCCCTCTCCCACCTCACTGTGCTAAGTGCTGAAAAAGGCAACTTCAGTATTACTGCAGTGAAGCTCATCTCGTACCTGCACTGGATGGACTCGCTTTAATATCCATTGCTGTTGAAACTGGAGCCAGTCGTGTGACATCACTTGGCATCTCGTATAGAGTTGGGTTCTTGTATCAACTGTGTTACCTGCTTTACACTTTATAGACCCGTTTTACAAGGAATATACAGACACAGCTTTCTATGCATGGTCCCCTCCCCCATAACACCTGAGAAGTCTTCTTACTGCACCAATAGCTTTTTTTTTTTTTCCTAAGTTCATTGTGGTGTACATTTAATTTAAAAAGAAAAAAATGTTTGCAATGTATCATGCCTATTGCTGAAGTTGCTATGGCATTTTAGTTTTCCAATGGTACTTTAGTTGTCGAGTGCCATTTACAACCTATATTGTTGACATGCCTATGGCTTCTTTAGGAATAACTTTTATATTTATTTAAGAAATTTTAAATTATGTTTCACGTCATTTGGCAATATTCAGTCTGTTCTGCTTCCTTCTTGTCATGGATGAAATTGGGTCTTGCCTGCCTTTTAAGGAGGCGGCTTTTTATAAATTGGCACTTTAAAACAGGCCATATATATTTATTAGTATATAGATAGATGTAACATAGATATGCACACAGACATAGGATGAGAGCAAATACATTTTTGCAATGAAGGAACTCCTAATCGAAATGAAATGCATCATGTAAAGCTGCGAAAGGTGCTTCTGGCTCCCAATTCATCTGCCGGGGAGAGACAGGGCTGGGGGAGGAGGGGGGCACTGGCCCAGGGTGGTGGGTTCGCTTTCCTCTTTTTCCCAAGCTGTGAAGCACTAGGATGCTGATGGATTTGCAGTCATTACACAGACTAAAGAGAAAGGAAGTTACTGCTTCAAACAGAAAACCATTGACCAAGTGTAGCTTTAGGGACCAGGGAAAGGGAGGGTGGGGAGGAGGGGGACAGCTCCAGCTCCCACTCAGCCCTTGTTCCACAGCAGTCCTCGGCCCTTGCAGGAGAACTCACAGCCCTGCCTGACCCTGCACCTCGAGTACCTGGGAACACATCCTGCACAAACCTGTAACAGCACCAGGCTCACATGGAAACGTGGTAGGCACTTGCCCCTTACCGTGGTTAAAAACTGATTTGCAGGACACTGGAGCTGCCTGTTTTTTGGGATTACTTATGTAGTTACACAAATACCACCTCCTAGGCAAAAGCTCCCATCAGTGCCCCTTTCAGAGACCGGTGCTGCTAGGTGGGGTCAGCTGAAGTTTTTGTATCCAGAGAGCCCAGCTCTAAGTCCGCTTTGCCACTTGGGTGGTGTCTGTGGCTCCTTGGTGCTGAAGCACATGTCCTGTGGCAGAATCCTTACAGGAATCCCATAGGACAAAAACATACTTGACTTATGGGACTCAGCAGAAGGTTGGGAAGGCTGGTGCAGGCTAGGGTTGGAAGGGCTGACCTGTGGCTCTCCCCCTGCACAGTCACTGAGTGTCTCTAGTTGGGCCTGTGCTGTGGTCCCAACAGCAGCCATGCATGGAATTTCTCTGAGACCTACACCAGGGATGGAGATTGACATTAATGTGCAATGAAGTGACAAGATGGGAGCAGAATAAGAGAGCTTTGGATTTGAAGTGATTTTTTTTTCATAAATTATTTATTCTTTTTTTTTTCTTCTGTAAATATATTTATTTTATTGTGAACCTAACAACATCTGGATTGTAACATGTACAGAATGTATGGTAGGAATGTATCCTCTTGTAGGAATGTAAATCTGTATGAAAAAGGGTATGGGAGGCAGATTCAGAAAGAATGAATTGAGTTCCAGTCAGGATATGCATGGATCACAGGATTATTTTTTCCCTACACTCTTTTTCTAATATGGGTCTGGTTGTTTGAAATATGCAAAAAAAGGTATGGAGGAGGGACAGGTTTATGTTCAAAATTAGTCCTAATCAGGCTCCTACCCCCACTGGCTTCTTGAGAGGGGCCTCCCGTGGCACGCTACTGGAATCTGCCACCAAAGGCAGGAGCAAATGCAATCATCTCCATCATGCTGGCCTGGGAAAGGTTTAGAAAAGATGATTTTTTTTTTTTTCCTTATTTTTTAAACACCCATGGGAGGCCCAGCAGAAGCCCCTGGGGCTGGACGCCTACAGAAGGGAGCAGGACGTTCCCTCCGGCCCCAGGAGTTGTGCCAGAGCTGACACCGCGTCCTTGCCCGGCAGTAAGGCTGGGCACGAAGTCCCGACTGCCCCGTGCAGCCCGAGCCCCCGGCTGTGTCCGACCAGCCAGTCCTGGGCTCCACAGTCCCTCCGGAGTCCAGCGGGACCCCACAGCCCTGGGAGCGAAGGAAGGGGAACGTCCCTCTTGGAGAGAGCGGCTCGGCAGCGCCGTCTGTCCGGGCACCCATCCGGCACCGCCTGCGGCCAGCTGGGACAGCAACGCAGCGAGGCCACCGTCCGAAGCAATCACTGTCGGGAGAGACTCGGACCTTGTGCCAGGTAATTCGGTTTTTCCTCAGTGCTGTGTGGTAAGAGCCTGGGTTGTTTAAAACTGATAATTTTGAATCCAAAGTTTACACTTTGTTATCATTAAATTGAGTAAATCGCAATGGGTCCTGTCTGACAAATGGTTTAATTCATTCTGGCATGTTTTGAACTTTTTGTTCTTGTTACAGGGTTTCTTTTGCTTTGGTTTTGTTCTTTTTTTTCTTCCCCGCCCCCCCCAGCCCCCCCATCAGGTTTCAGTATCCTGCTTCTGTGCAAGTTGCTTTCAATATTCTATTAATTAATGAGACTGAACATTTTAAAATAAATTAGTTCTTTTTTAAGCACTTTTTTCTTTTTCTGAAAATAAGCCTAATGCAAGTTCTGGAACCTCTTTTAAAACACAAATTGCAGATAAAATCCCAACCTCAACTCCTATCTAGTTCTGAGCGTATTCCATACTAGTGCCTGCAAAGGCCAAGATTCTGGAAAAGGTGTAAATAGTGTGACATGTTCAGTGCATGGTTGTTTGAACAGGGCTTGTTATTGTCAAAAAAAAAAGAAAAAAAAAGAAAAAAAAGAAAAAAAAAGAAAAAAGGCTGTATTTCCCCTTCCCCTCCCACAGACCTTAGAGCTGTGCCTTTTCTATGCAATATTACAGACATCTGAAACCAGATTACTGTATTCACATGTAGGTATGGGCTGTAATCAAAAAACAATTGGACAAATGTACATGGAAATGAGCAGTCTTACTTTTGTAGTTTTATATTATACAATAAACAATTAAAATAAATTCTGGCTTTGTTCTTTCCCTCCACGAAAGAGGGCAGGCAGGGGAAGACAAGACCCCATGAGGGCTGCAGGAGGGGGTGTGGTTCACCCGCGGGAGGTGGCAAGGGACAGGGGAGGGACAGCCCGGTCTGACCCCACTCCACCTGACAGAACAAGAGAAACATCGCCTTGTGCGAGGCCTGTTCTGCTGTGAGGCTTTTGTCCTCCCCGGCACAGAGAGGTGCCCGCGGTGGCCGTTCCTGGGCTGCGTGTGCCGAGGGATGCTCGGCTCTGCTCTGAGGGAGCTGCAGCTCTGAGCCGGGTGTGAGCGGCTTCCCAGGGAGCAGCCGGGCTGGCCCGGAGCGGGACCTGCCCGCTTCTAATGCACGGAATGCGCTGTCCTTCAGGGCACTAAATCCCAGCAGGAAACATCTGATACCTTAATCCACCCCTTCATTTATCAGTGCCCTCTTCCCCTCCCACTCCTCCAGGTGCCTGGTGTTTGCTTTCAGGGCCAGCCAGGAGGGAGATCTCGGCCCTGCCTTTTGTGGCCGTGCCTGCGCAGCCCCGGAGCGCCTTGGGCTGGCCCCGGCCGCGGTGCTCAGCACATGAGTCACCCCTGCGCACGCCTCGCCCGGCCTCCCACACCCATAGGAGCACGACTGCTCCATGTTGGATTCCCAGCGAACCAGAGGGAGAGGCAGCAAGTTGTCCCCGTCCCGACGTGCCGCACGCAGCATCCCGGCCGCGGGCAGCGGGCTCGTGTTACGGCGCAGCGCCCGCGGGCCCTGCACCAGCTGCCGCCCGGGGACAAATGGCTGCGGGGACACGGGGCGAGAGAAGCGCAAAGAAAGGAGAAGTGGGGGAATTGAAGCCGGCCCCGGGATTGAATTTCTGTCTGCTCAGCAGGCGCTGCGCTCGCAGGGGTGAAGCGCAGCCGGGGCTACGGCGCGAACCCTTCCCCGGGGGCTCGGCTCGCACCCAGGCCCCGCGGCCCCGACGGGATCAGCTCCCGTACGGACATGGCCAGGTGCTGGTGCACTGACCCGAGGCAGGGCCGGCCGAGATGCCGCAGTTGCACTCCCGAAGCTGCCCCGGTCTTGTTGCCATCTACCTTTTAAGAGCTTATTTGTGCCTTGTCAGTGAGAGCTGCCTCCAGCGCAGAGCACCGAGGCTTTCCACAGAGCCCTGCTTCCCCCCCCGCCGTGAACAGCTTCCCACCCACTCCAACCCTCCACCTTTCCACCTCAGCGAGGGCAAATCACTGCTCCGGGCTTTAAGGACAGGGTACCCCTGCGGGGAACTGCATCTCCCTGCAGTGTCTGCCCCGACCAGAGGGCACCTCCAGGCATTTGTGAACAAGCAGCCCTTGCTCTGAGCCCGCTGTGCGGGGAGCAGGAGGAAGCGGGAAGCAGGCTGGACTTCGGCACAGGCTGGGTGAGGTTCAAGTCCGAGGTATCTCACACCAACACCACACCGGAGGAGTGAGGCACTTACCTTGTTTCTCGAGGTGACAGGATTCTGGGGTACCCTGGGGACCGAAGGACAGTCCCTCCCTCCCTTGGGTGATGCCACTGTGCCCCAGGAGTGGGGTTTCCAGGC
Organism: Dicrurus megarhynchus; assembly: GCA_013399195.1. Classification (NCBI taxonomy): domain Eukaryota; kingdom Metazoa; phylum Chordata; class Aves; order Passeriformes; family Dicruridae; genus Dicrurus; species Dicrurus megarhynchus. The sequence goes on along the minus strand of VXAD01007716.1, from coordinate 108,829 downwards.
TGAGGAGGCACCACAGCACTGGGCAGTGGCTCGTTTCCAGCAGCAATGGCCCGGGTCTGCATTCAGCTCTGCTGCTGCTCGGTATCACCATGAGTCAGGGCAGCGACCCCATGGCAAGTAAGAGCCACACTAAGCTCCCCTCGGGGCCCGAGTAACTGGAAGATGAGGGAGCTGGGGCCAGGCAGCCAGCAGCTTTGCTCAAGTATATGCTATGTGGGCAGAAAGACACCCAAACACAGCACTGAGGCAAGGAGGGGATGGCAAAAGGCGCCCTCGTGCACCACGCTGCTGGTGGCCTCACCCGGGAGGGGTAACGTTCCCCACCTCCGACCTGCACATCCATGTGGGACACTGTTCCTCCAGCACTGGCAACAGGAGTGAGCCCTGCTCACACAGCACAGCCAGCTTCCCTGGACCACACGCATCTCGTACTCACCAGGGGAAACACAGCAGGGAAAAATCATTGGAGAATGAAATCCCCTCCTGCCACAGGCAGTGCTTCGTAGAGCTGCTGTGAACCACAGCGAACCCATCAGCTGAGACAGGTCTGCTGGGATGCTGGCTCCACGGCTGAGCTGTGCAAGGAGCTGCTTCTCCTGGCTCCCCCTGCCCCTTTCCACCCCACCCCTCTCCTCTGGGCTCCTTCCCCCCTGCTCCCACTCAGCCCCGGGCCCCATTTGCCTCCACCACTGGTGGCTGCAGGCTCCTCTCTCTGCCTGGTCCCTGCGTACATCATCTGCCTCCTCTCCAGGCAGCTCCCTCCTTCCTCAGCTCCCCTCCCTTTTGAAGACACTGCCTTAGCAACTGGCAGCAGGCCAGCAAGATCATGGGTTTTCCCTCCCACCTTTCCTTCTCCTCCAAAGAACAAGGTGGCCAGGGAGGGGGAAGGAGCCATAAGGCCTCATGTGCAGCAGCCACAGGGGCTCTGTGTGTGGCAGGGCACTGGGCACACCTACTGACTTCCACATCTCATCCTCTGGCACTCCAGGTACGTCAGGTGCTCCGGGGTCAGGGGTAGAGAGGTTTCCTTTTAGTCTTCCTTCCCTCTCCCTTTTCCAACAAACGTCCCCAAAAGCCAGCCGATTCCTCCCCAAACATCTCCAGATCTAGACCATCTGCCACGGGAAGGCACAGAAGGAACAGCTTTCAAATAGCCCATTTCTGCAAGGATTTCCTTCCATTCTTTTGGTCCTGCCTTCCTCACCTAATGCCACACTCCCTGGACTATTTCCTCTCCTGTTTCCTCTCCTTTTCCCCCTGTTCGCTGGGCTTCCTCCCCCTCACCCTGTTCCTCCTTTCCCTCCTTCACACAGTTTGGCTTACAGCCTTCAGTACTTGCTCCTTTCCTGGTGTGAGCAGGGATGACATGGATTGTGCGCTTGTGCTGAGCTCTGCATTTATTAGAGAGGGGGAGGAAAAAGAGGAAAACAAAAAGCCTTAAACCCCTGGAAGCTTGCTAGAAGACAATACTCAGGTAGGGTAACATCGCTCTTGCTTTCCTTGCACACTGCCTTACAGTTTGCATGGAGGAGGGATTTTTTGGGCTGCTCCAAAGGGACTTTACTGCCTGGCTTGCAACCCTTTGGCAGAGCTAATTTGGCCAGCCTGCTCCTTCCTGGGGGGGATGTCTGCAGGGATGGGAGGCACAGAGGGATAAAATCCCCTTCCCCCTGCCCTGAAGGCAGAAAAAGGCACCTACCACCACCTTTTTCCTGCCTGCCAGGGGTTAATATTGTGGCAGCCAAAGTGGCACCTTAGTTCAACCAAAGGTTTCCACCTAAATCCTTCAGCACTGTCACATGAAGAGGTCTGCATTTCTTCCCCTGCCTGCTGTTTGGTGGGAAAACTTGGTGAAGCAGATCTGCCTAGTATAACCTTAATTAAGGGATGTGGGGGGGAAGTAGGACACCCCACTGGGAAAATACAGAGGGGCCACAAACCCAGGGGCTGTGGATGAGGGGGGCTTTGAATCCTGACTGGTTTAGTAGCAGCATTTTCAGGTGACGCCTGGCAGCTGGCTCGGGGCACGAACGGAAGGGGGGCTCCATTTCAGGCCCGTTTAAAGCCCAGCCCTCTGCTCCTGCACCTCTTGCTCCAGCCAGCAGTGCAAAAAAGCTGCTTCTGCTCCCCTGAATGGGACTGAGGGTCACCTCAGCCACTGTCTTCTCTAGGCTCGAGTTAATGCTCCAATTCCAGGGATGAGGAGCACCTGTTCTCAATTTGGAGAACATCTGTCCTGAATGTAACTCCATTTTTAAAGCACCAGAACGTCCTGCCATCCTACAGTGGCTGTGGGGACACAGCTTTAGGCTACACCAGGGTTGGAGGAAGGTCTGGTGAGCTGAGCTGCCAGACTTTGGCTTTCACTGGATGAGAGCAAGAGTGGGGTCTGGACTCAGGTCATATCCCCCAGGAGGAAATATGTACAGTTGGAAGCAGCAGTGATGTTCAAAAACTACCCAGGGGCTGGCCAGTGCAGCCCAGAGGCAATCCAGCTCCAGCAACGAGACTTGGTCCCAGCTGTGCAGTTTTCATCCAAGGACTGGGGGTCAGGAGAGGAGCAGCTCAACTCCAGGACGGGAAAAGCCTTTCGGGGTTACCTGTGGATCCACGTGGTGTCTGCATGCAGCAGCTGCTGTGTCTCCAGCCCTCGGCCGCTGTGACACAGGGACACCACGGGCACAGCCCCGAGCTGGCTGTGCTCCAGCGGCGTCACCGTCACATTCCTCGGAGCAGCCCCTCCCGCCGAGGAACCTCGGAGCACTCTGCCTCGCAGCCGGGGAGGAAGAACTGGACTGTGCTGCTCTGGGAGCCAGGCTGCTCCCACCTTGGAAAGGAAAAGGATTCAGGGAAACAATAGGGCAGGGGGGCCGGGGAAGAGCTGAGCTTGCAGTTTGCTCTTTTTTGCCCTCTCAGAGGCAGCTCTGGCTGCGATGGTGGCAGCAAGGCCACCCCCGTTTGGATGCCACCCCTCAGATGCACAGCAAGAGCAACAAACAGAGCAGAATTTCTAAGCAGAGTTCAAAACACCCCCTCCGTCCCTCTCGTGCTACAGATTACTCCCCAAACACGGTGTGGCCTCACCGGTCTCACGGCTTATTACTCACTACAAACTGAATTCTGGATGGTTTCCTTTGTCCAGCCCAAGTGAAGAACTCTGATGCAAGCAAAAAAAGAAAAACTGAATCACCCCATCACCTCTGCCACTCAATTTGGGTTATTAAAAAGCCTTGACTTAGTGTGTTAGGGATCACCAGCACACCCAGAATTACTTGCAGAGAGGAGCACAACGATGATTTGTACACCCCTGGTGTGTGGCAGGGGTTCTGGGGACGGCAGCGATGCAGAACGGCAGCCACAGCACGGCCCCAAAAATAGACACTGCGGGAGCAAAGCAAGGGCCAAAACGTGTCCAGTGAATCATCCACTATGAGTTGGTTCAACCAGTCTGGAGTACCCCACACGAAAGCAAGGACAACCCAAGGACTGTGTCATCCCAAGCAAAGGAGTGGGGGGAAAAAAGGGAGAGAAACGTGCTGGGCAAGAGGGATGACTCTTCAATGTGGCCCTGGGGATGAGCTCGGAAAGGTGGCAAGTTCCAGCTTGCTCCCTCCTGCCAGAAACTCCTGTTCCTGCCTCCCCTCCCACGCCCTGTGCTCCTGACGTGACCTTCCTCCCGGCTCAGCCACCACGCAGCTGCTCCCAGGCAGGTCCCCGAGGGGAGCAGAGGTGCAGGGGATGAGGTGAATGAGACTGGGGAAGGAGAAGGGCTCCAAGGGCTCAGGACTTGCCAAACCTAAGCATCCCTTAAAAGGGATGGGAGGAAAACCAACCTTCCCACAGTCCATGGGCTGCTCCTGGGGCATAGCAAATCCACGTGGCTCCAACTAAATTCATTTCATGCCTTGACCTGGGGCAGGGTCAGTGCTCTCTGAAAGTGAGGATGAAAAAGATGTAATTTAAAAATAAGGAGTACTGCTCTCCAGGACATCCTAGCCTGGCTGGTCCTCACCAGGCCCAGAGCAGGCACAGTGGCTCCAGCCTGCCCAGCACCCCTACCCAGGCAAAACCGGCTTTGGCACCAGCTCTGGGTGCCAGAACACGCCCAGCTGGCTGGGAAGGGCTCCCTGGGACAGCGGCACCAAGGGAAAACTGCAGCCTCAGGAACACTTATACACTGAGCCTGTTACCTTGTGCTGCTTTAAATGCTTCAGTGCTTTAAGTGAGAGGCATCGAGATTTAAGCCTAAATTAAGATTTAAGATAAACAGCAGGAACAAACCCATTTGGCCCAGCTCCTTCCTCTTCAGCAGACTTGCAATCCGTACCAGGCGAGCAGGGCCCAACCATTTCTGGTTATGGCGTCTGTTCTAAAGCAACTGACCTAAACTTTTCTCTACCAGCTTCAGTGAAACAGGCAAATTTGGCTCTGTTGCTCCAGAACACCCTGTGCCATCTACAGATAATTCTCTACACAGAGAGAACGCGCCCTGACAAAAAGAGTTAAACAACCCAATAGCTTCGTGTAATATATAATTTATCACCCAGAGTAACCATAAGAAAAGCACATTTTAAACGTGGTGTTTGACTGTGGTTAACCCTGAAATTAGGGACTTTCTTTTCTTGATTACTGCACTCCTCTTTTTGAAGTACAGCTACTCCAAAAGCCGAGCTCAACTCTGCTGCTTTAAACCCAGCTCCTAACGCCTGCTCCTCACACAGCCTCTAGCATGAAACAGGTCCTGCAACTGTACCTGGGCCAGCAAAGGCAGCACCTGCCGTGGAGCAGAAGAGTTAAAAGCACTTTGTAAAACGCTGCCTCCTTGTTAACCCAAGGGAGAAAACCCAGGCACGCACTCCTGGTTTGGTGTCTCGCACCACCCCGAGCAGCAGAATAACACACCAACATATAAACGGAGGGCTTAGGGGCAGCTGCACCACATAAACAGTCACGGTGGGGCTCTGAAGTTTCTATCAGGATATGGCATATAAAGCTGGGTGAAAAACTGATTTTTCGGTTGGCTGGCAATCCTGAAAAAAGTTTCAAAAGGCAAAAAAAAAATTCATTCGGGGTCGGCTGAAACAAATGTTTCGCTTTGACTTTTCAGCCCCTCTAACAAAAGTTAGCTCTGAAGATCATTCCAAATGAAAAGTTGCTTCTAAGAGGAAAATCTCAGAGCCTTTTATTCAGAAAAGGCTGAAACAAAATAGGTTTGTTTATTTTCTAGCTAGAAAAAAAAAAAGTGGCAAATCAAAACAACTCATTTTCATTTTGCCACAATTTGCCTTTTTTTGCTCAAGATTTTACCCAGCTCCAGCACAACCAATTTACACATAGAATAATTTAAAGAGAGACACTAGTAATCCTGATGGAATACAAGTTTGTTTTGTTTTTTAAAAAAACCAAACAAAATAAAAAACAACACTGCACAAATGTCCTGAAACTGAAACCCAACAGAAAGTAAGCTCAAAACCACTAAGCTTTTCTTGGCTCGACTAGAGAATCTTATTAAGTCTCTGAATCATGGAGCCACAGATTTGGGATGTTGTGAAAATTAAATTAGTCTTACTTATTATTAGCAAGGCAAGAAAGGAACCAGGAGATTAGGATGCAGCAAGTGCTATTGTGAGCCAACTTTTCAGTGTGTTTCTGCCTTTCTCCTGTAAACCCACAATTAGCGGCGCCCGCGCTGCTCCGTGGTGTTTTTAATCTCGGGATGCAGGTTCCTGACTCTCCCCTCAGCCTAATGCAAATCCAGGATTTAACGCCACGCCACAGTGAGATTCTCATTTCACCTCTTGCCTTGCTTCGTTTGAAGCCTCTGCTTGCCTGTGCTCTGTTGGTGCATCTTACCCTATGGCTGCAAATATAAGATCCAGGGCAAGCAGGAGTTAAACCCTTGGGATAGAGGAGAAAAGGCACCCATCCATATGGGCTTCCAGAGATTCCAAGTGGGATGGCCTCACCCCTCTCCTGTTTTCCCTTTTTTTGTTGGGAGTTTAATACTGGAGTTTGCTGGCTGCTGGATGGCTCTGATGCCTTGGGGGACAGAGGCTGGGACAGGAACACTGCCCTACGCTATGGGACCAGAGACAGAGATGGGATTTATCCACATTTACCCATGCTTTCATCCAGAATACAATTGCTTCACATGCCAGGGAAGAAGTGGGAGCGAGGCACCTTGTTTTTCTAACTGCTGTACTTTTAAATTCAGCCAGGCTGTAGCACAGCTCGCCTTCGTAATTCATGGCTTCCAGACATCCCACCACACTCCTCAGTGGAAAGAAAGCAAAGAGCAGATATTCCAAATGTCTCACCCAAGCCTGGCTTTTAAACAGTAGAAAACAAAGTAAAACTGATTTTCGTGTGTCATAAAGAGACAAAGACAGGCAGTGACAGTTTGCTGGAAATTGTTTTAACAGATCACAACTGAAAGTGGCTTTAAACCCAGAGAAATCCTTGGAAGGTAAAAAAAACCCATCCAAAGAAGAATTTGGACCATCTCAAATCACTGCTACACTATGAAACCATAGCCTTCCCGAGGGCAAACTCCAGAGCAATATTTAATGAGCCAATACTTCCATTTATCATCAGCTCATTTGAATACCAGAGTCCCTGCACAATAAATCAAACCTGCCTGCAGTGTTATTATTATTGTTTTGTTTAAACAGCTCCTTTAATCCCCAAACAGCTGGCTACCAGCACAGCAGGGCTAGGGGTGAGCAGCTGGGCAGCACAGCACCTCTGGTCCCTCAGGCCACTGGGCTTCCAGCAGGTGAGGTGTGAAGGGCTGTCCTGCTTTTCCAGCCTCAGCTCTCCCAGGAGACAGCACTCGCATCAGGGAAGAACCAGGTATCTCCAACCCTGCTTGGAGCAAAAAGGAGCTGAAAGCCTCCAAGGTGGATGTGGCTTTTAGCCCTGCACACTTGGAGTGGAAGCCCAGGGAGTTCCAGCATTGACTGCACAGCTCCAGTCACCACTTCTGTCCTTCAGCCAGACACAGCAGCTCCTTATCCCTTCCCCCTCCAGGTTACAGAACCCCACAAAACATCCCAGCCTGACCTAAAGAATGAGCAAGGTTGGTTCTGTGCAGAAGAGCATGGAGAGCTGGAGTTCCTGCACCCAGGACCTCTGCAGTCCTTGGCCACATCCCTGGAAGAGACAAGCTGCAGGGAGTTCCCGACACACACATTCCTGTCCCTTGCACTTACTCCTGGTTTCACACCTCCTGTGGTGCACCAGATAAACATCCCCTTGCTCCAAAACTGCCCTCACAGCCTTTTGGGAGCAGAGCTTTTCCCTTGTCAGAGGTCTCTAGCCCACGGCAAGCACATGCAGCCTGCCACGATGGATCAGAGCCCAGAGACTCACTTATTCCTTGGAAAACTGCAGGCCCTCAGACTACCAGAGACCCCACACCACCAGGTGAAACCTACAGGAGACGGGATGTGGTGCCACTGGTTCTCCTTCCAGCAGAGAACAAAGAGCTGGCCTTCTGTAAGCACCCTGATCACCACTGCAGCACCGAAGATGAGCAGCTCCCATGAGCACTGTGCTCATGAGACACATCTGTACCAGCCCAAACAGCATCCAGCACCTCTCAGAACAATCCCAGCTGCAGGAAATGTCTCCCTTTATGAATCATTGCGTGTGTGTGTGTAATCACATATAACTGTGTATGATAATTATTCAAAATCAGCTCCTCACAGCAAACTCTAGACAGGGAAAATGGTCTGGGCAGCATTAATTACACAAAAACCAAATGCAAATCCCTATTTTTTGACACTTAAGTTGAAGCGTTTTGCTAGAGAGTGCAGCCTTGAGTTCATCACCCCCTTCTGTGACCAGCTCCAAATAGGCAGCAAACAATCACACTGAGACTGTAGCATCTTTCCTGACCCTGGCATCTCTCTCTGCAGGGAAAAGACACCTGTAACTCTGCGGCTGCACTTCTGCAGCTCCAACAGCAACTGCAGGAGAGCCTTAAGACTAACTTCTGTGAGTTACTTAGTTTCCCACATGTGAGTTTGTTCTGCAGGAGAAGAGCAAGGCCTACCTCTGTCTCGCTTTCCTCTTTTCCAGGGGCAGCTCTGCTTTTGGGGAGCTCACAGCAGCAGTGGGGTCTGCAGTGCTCCATCAGGCAGGAGGGAAAAGCAAGCCCTGTTGGAAGTGGAGCACCATCTCCCTTGTGGTCCTGCCAGCGTTCCCTGCCCGCCTCCACCTGTTTGGGTTGCTGAGAAGAAACCAGAGCCTATTATCAGGCCGGCTGCTTTGTCAAGTGCTCCTTTGATGTAAACTCAGCCGCGATCAGATGTGCTGATGGCAGCAAACAGCCAGAGAGAACCGAACGTGCCCTGCACGGTGACCTGCAGAGATTAGAGCGAGCGGGGCTGTAGACAAATCACGGAGATTAAATGCGAACGAGCTGAGAAGTCTCGGGAGAAGCACCCAGGGAGGCAAAAATAAGCAATGCAGACAGAAAATAGGAAAACGAGGAAGACCAAGGATTGACTAGACCCTACTAATGCATAAATCAAAGTCTTTCCCTGCCTCTTGATGCTTTAGCTTTACCCCAGCGCTCCTGCTCCACTTGCTGCAGGGCAGCCGGCTGAGAGAAACCCTGAGTGCACCTTTGCTGTGTTCTGCCTGTCACAGTTGTCGCTGCAGAACCAACTCAGCCCTTACAGGGGGTAAAAACCCGGCTTCCCCCACCCACCCCTTCCTTTTATCATTTTTTCTTTTTCAAAAGAAATCTAATCTAATCTAAACTGCTAATCCCAGTGTCTGCAGAGGCCCCTTCTGCTTACATCCTGTAAATTCGAGGAAAGCCTACCTGGAGCTAAGGGCACTCCAGGTATCTGACTTCCAGCAGCTGCCTTTTGCAAGGGTAGAGGACCAGAAGGCCTGCAAGGCCAGAAAATCCCATGTCCACATCTAAATTGAAGCAATCCCATGGCCATGCAGCTTCCCTTCCTGCAAATCTGTCCCTGCCTGCAGCTCAGCTGCATTTTGCATGGCTTCTTGAAAATTTGGAGAGTAGGGCTCTGCTTTTGAAGGTGGAAACATTTAATTTGGGGCAGTATAGCACACCATTGCATTACTTCATGTTTTAATTTTTCATCTGTTGCTAGTGGCGATATTCTGCCCCTGCAAGCTCTCAGATTTGAGAGCCACTACTGATTTAGGGACCACTCAGCAGTGTGCCAGGTGACAGATGGTATTAACACCCCCAAATTCAGGGGGAAAACCACAGAGAACCAGAGAAAAGTACTTTTTTCACCGATCAACCTTTCTGCAGCTAAAGGAAGCCTGATGCCTTATTACAGGCACATCTACCTTTGAAATCCCAGTTGCAGACAGCATTTTCTGTATCCATCAAAAAGGGAAACTCTCTAGCAACAGCACCACAACTGTCAAATTCCTCCAGCAAACACAGTAAAATCCCCCTTGCCACTGCACACCATGGCTTTTCTCACCACCACTTGCAAACCAGGGCAGCCACACTGTGTTCACACTTGCAAACACAAGGGTGAATTGTCAACCTGCTGACCAGAAGTGGCAGAGTAAGAGCAAGATGTCAGCGAGGCAGATTTCTGCACACCAGGCCTATTATTTGCTAACGAGATTTCAGCTGTGATCCTCCTGACTCAAAACACACTCCGGAGATCAGAACACTCACAAATTTGTTGACAGCAAGTCCTGGACTCTCTCCCCTCATGCTGCGGTGCCAGGCTGGCCTGGGCAGTGCTGCACCTCACCAGGTTATCTCCCTGCACCCACTCCCAGTCTCAGGGGAAAGTGGCTTTCACAAAGAGATGGAAATTCAAACACACAAACTGCACATTTCACCAGTGTCCTGAGCCAGGTTAACCTCCACAGTGCCACCATGGTCCTCCAGTGCACTGCATGAACCAAACACAGTAAAATAGGAGGAGCCTGTGCTGGCTGCAATGGTCCTACAAGCTGGAAAGAACCAACCTTCCTACTTCTTCAGTCCTGGACTGGGGAGAATTGGCTCAGGCCGCCTCCTGAATGAAAGAACGGCTTTCCTAAGGACTGAGCTCACACTGCCAGCCTGCTAAGGAGCTGCATTGATTGGAAACCTAAAGGACAGCTGTTTGTTCCTCCCTCTCCACTCTGCTTCCTCCTCCCCAGCCAAAGGAGAGGGCAAGTTGCCAGAGGAGACTTCATCTAGGTGGCCGAGGATAGAAAGGGAGAGGACATCCCCTCAGAATGGAAAAGGGGGAAAAATTGTACCCTTAAGTGCACAAAGCAGCCATACAACTGCTCCTTTTGCCATTGTCAGAGGGAGGCAGCTCAGTCCAAGGCAGAGTGGAGTAACCTGCAAGAGGAGTCTGAACAGCTGCAAAACACCCATCGCCAGCTGCACGTTGATTCTTAACTCGCTCCAGCATTAACTAAGTGACAAAAGGCTTTAGTGCTCCTAATGAAAACACAGTCCCTGCACCAGTAAAATAACACAGCCTTGGAAAAAAACCCTTTTTGGTAGGAGAATTCATGTGCAAACAGGTCTCAGGTCCAAGTTGCTGAGATTGGGACAAAATGTTTGATGATATTTGGGGCTGGAGACAGAGAGGAAAGGGAGGATTTAAAAGCGTTAGGCTTCATGACTGCTTTTGATTTGTTTCCAAAATATCCACGTTTGCTATTTGTGCTAAGGCTCCCTCTAGTTTAGAAGCCAAAATGTGATCCAAAAAGGCCTTATGGATCCTGAACCAGCCGTTGAATTTTTGAAAGTGCCTGTTAGGTACTTTTCACTCTGCTCTGAATTCCTGTGGAGGCTGCTCCCACATCTTTCTCCAAGACTGTTGTGAGCAACTGAAAGGCTTTAGGGAGAGATTCAGCAAATCTTGTCGCCTTGTCTTCTGTAAACTCCTTGGATTGGTGAGCATAAAGGAGTAAGAAAAGTCCAAACCAGCAGTCCAGCTACTCACGGAGTATCTGCACACAGCTGCCAGTGTTCACTTGTTCTTTCCGGGCAGTCTCCTCACACACTTCTTTTCCTCAACTGAAGAAGACCTGAAAAACCAGCTCCAACCACAGCAAAAATTACAATTCAGACAGTATCGCAGCTCTGCAGACCTGAGTGACAGCCCAAGGGGACACTAGAACAGAGACAGAGACATTAGACAGAGACAGTTCTGCCATGACCACACACACGTCTTCTGCATGTCCCACTGTACCTGAATCTGCTCCTCTGACCACAGAGCTGTCCACTGGCTTTGGAAAGGCACATTGGGATAAAGTTGTGCGACAGGAGCAGCAGGACTGCCCTCCTTTCCTGTGTCACTGTGTGGTCTCTCAAGCAATAGGGGAGACCCTTACTAGCTGTTCTTTGCCCTATTTATACCAATAAGCTGCAGTTGACAATTAGAAATGTGGCACTAGCACGGGAGAAGCCAATTTGTCTGCTCCCTTTACTACTGGAGTTGGAGTCTGTAACAGACAAACTCCCCAAAGTGGCACAAGGTGCTGCATCCATGCCACCAAAAGTGCTTGGGGTGGGATGGGCTTTTCCCCCCAAGATACAAGTCCAAAGGGTTTACCCCTGTGCAGAGCCAGGCCAGCTGTGACGGCGTGGCTCACGAGGATGGAGCTGAACGCCACAGAGGTCTTTGGGGTTTGTACTGTGGGGAGGTTTGGGGTACTCACTGCATCATGGCACGAGACCACAGCTCCCTGAGGTACCCTGGACAACTCCTTTTCCAACGAGGCATCCTGCTGAGCAGCTGGAGGCCAGGCAACACAATAAGGTTTGATCCAAAGAACTTGCTTTTCTCCCCTTGTGCAATGCCTCCTGAAGACCAGCTCAGGCAAGACAACACTTCCTGCTGTTTGTAAGATGAAGACAGTCCTGAAAACTACACCCGGCCCTCAGTGAACTGCCCTCACTGCAGTTCTCTGCTGAGGGAAATGAACACCGAGTGTTTCATCACTTAAAGGGTCAAAAACAACTGAGACACGTTTCATTGGAAAAGCGAAAACAAAAGCACAGAGAAGGCTGCTGAGCTGAACCTGCCCCTCGGCTTCCCCTCCCTCCCCAATTAACTTCATTGCTTAAAATATGGGAGGCGAGGCTCACACCACGACAACAATCCCAGCGGAAAACCTACTCGTATCCCGAGCGGGTTTGCTTGCTGGACCTGGTGTGAACCATGCAAACACAAGGACCTGCCCGTGCAGGAGCACCAACAAACCCTGACGAGCAAGGATCAGTCACAACAGCTCCACTGACAGTAGGGGTAGCAAATGTCAGCCTGGGCACACAACCAGTGAGCGCACAGGTGACAGCCCAGCAGAATCCCACAGGGAATACAGCCCAACCTGATGCCTCAGATCAGTTTATTGCACACATGGGTACATATTCTAAACACACAAAACTATGCCAAAAGGATCATTAAGCATATGGAAAACCATGCCAGAAGAATCACTAAGGCTGTTTAGGCAAACATTAAAAAATATGTACAATACCTTAATTTGATTCTCCTTTGAATTATTTTGTTTTCCATAGGACCCCAGTGTCTTTTAGTTCAATAAGAAGGGGTTTTTTTGCCCCTTCATATTCTAGAAGTAGCCCCAAGCCTTACTTGAGGCACACAATCCAATTGCTGTAGGTGTACAGCACTAGGAATCTCTGCAGATATGTACCAGGTCAGCAGGGGGCTGACAGAATCAGTGGATCTGCAGAGGAAGACCCAGAGACCCTAAACTGGGAAAATACTTTTCTTTGGTGAACATGTAGTGAATCCAGACATGACACAGTCAGAATTCCCCTCTGCCTTTGAGATGCGTGTGAGACCCGTGCCAGATGAGTCCTTCTCAGATATTGCTGACACAGAGGAGGATGGCATTTCAAAGAGCTGATCTTCGCAACCCATCTGTAACACAGGGTTAACAACATATATTACATTTTTAAGTACAGGCTGACAAGGTGAAAACAAGAGCTCCATCAGTTCTGGATGCATCACACGTGCACCTGACCCCCAGTGCCACAGAGCCACGACTGAGTATCAAACAAGCAAAGCTCCTAATTGCTGAAGCTACATCCCAGGGAAATTAGCATTTCTGCACATCCCAGTCAGGCAACTCATGCTGGGCACCAAATGACAGAAGTGCACAAGTGACCTCCTGCAAAAAAAAGCTGGCATGGCCAGCTGCTGCCAGCCAGGAGAGCATCACAGTCCCCTGTGCCTTCTCAGCAATTTCCACATAAGGCCACCCATCCCCTTCAGCTGCAGGAAGCAGGGGCCCTTCAGAGGAGAGTTTCACTGCACTACGCTGATTCAGAGAATAAATCTGCACAGGGCATGAGGCAAGGATCAGGTGAAGACAGGAGGATATGTAAGCAACAACTGTCACACTGCAGACACATGACAGGACTGAAGCTGCAGCTCCAAATCCGTGGCAGAGCTTTGCTTTGGAGGATTTGATTTTATACCTATAGCCTGGAATTATAATGTACCTCCTCATCTAAAAATAATTCTTGAAAAAGGCCTTCTAACATCTGGACTTGTATCGATGCTAAGACAGGCACCAGCAGCTGCATTTAAACCCCTTAGTCTGCAATCCAGCTCTCTACCAACAATATTTGACAGCAGTAGCAGGGCTGTGGTGGTGCAGCTCCCACTCACCCCATGGCTGTGACACATTTCCTCTGCAGAACAGGAACTCAAACCCTTGGGTCTCCGAGGCTCAGTTCCAGATTTTGGAGAAAAGCAGTCAGTAGGCACAGTGTGTGCACCTGTAATCCAGCCCAGGCTTTCCCTTCTCTCCAAATGCTCCTGCTCCTTATGCTTGTATCCCACTTTCTCCACCACCTGCTCTTCCTACAGCTATCCCAGCTGCCTATACTCTGAGCCCTGCTTCGTCTTTTTATTTCCCCCACTCAGAGCTTCTCCTGAGCTCTTGCTTTGTGTTTCCTCCCAGCTCCTCCTCCCCTTGTTTTCAGTCCTCTGAATTTGAATGTATTGTTTCTTCCCATCTTTCACGTTCCAGGCTCTCTGAAGGGAGCATATCAGGCTGCTTGCTGCCTTTAGTGCCTGTGCTCTTTGGCAGAGGCCAGAATGCAAAAAACGTCTCTGATTGTGTAGCAGACACTCCTAGCAGGTACTATGCAATTATTAGATGACATATACTTTTATAAATGATATTCAAGTGTATTTTGCAATTATCCTGTATTTTCAAGATACTCTGAAATTTAGAAGAGAAATACGCAGAGTTGCAGAACCGGCACAAAACGTAAATGGTTGGACCAAGGGTGGTTCATCTTACATGCACTGAGCTAAGTCTCCCTCACATCCTATAAAGCCCACCAGATGCTCAGCTCAAGTGCAGCAGTCCAGCAACAAAACTTCCCACATGATAATTTCATTACCAGGCAAAATTCTGTACAACTCAATGTGACAAAGAGTTAACTTCAGTACACACTCAATGCATTTGAGGACATGTACACACATTATTTGCAAGCTTTACTTTTGGCATCTCAAAATGAATTTGCTGAGCTAATGATATTCTGAGAAGGTGTCAACATTCCAGGTGCTGTGGGCAGTCCAGCACTGTCAGCACCTGCAGCAAGGTGTGGTGCTCTGGGTAAGGCAGAGCTGAACCCCCAAGTCTCACAGCGCAGTCTTTCAGATAACACAAGCAGAGCCCAGCCCTTCTTAGCAGTGGTTCAGGAGCCTGCAGCTCACTTCACAGTGGGATCTTTGGACTTTGCTTCATGGCCATGTGCCAACTCAGGGAATTGCATCTGAACCAGGTGTCCTCCGCTGCTTGTGCTGGACGGGCACATAGGCACTCGCTCCTCAATGGCACCAGTTCTGGGGTGAAAGTCATGCACCCTGACGTGTCTGGTGACAATGCACAGCAACCCAAATGTGCACAAAGTATCCACTGCCATCGTGCCCATAAGCCTACCGGCAAGATTAAACTAGACAAGGCATGTTGTGTCACTGGGAACAGCATGGAAGGACAACCCCAGTGCAGCCGAATCTGTTAGCCAAAACTTTCTGCATATGAACAAAGCTGCCTGTACAAGACAGAGGAGAGAGGCAAGAGGATCCTGTCTGTCCATCCCACCATCAACAACAAAAAAGGAGGCTTAAGCAAGGAGACCAAAAGCAGTGCTGTGTTTTAAGGCAGGCAGCATCCACCTCAAAAGGCTAAATTTGGATTGTAAGCTTTATGTCTTTCAGCAGTGTGAAGGTCTGTGGGATGCAGAAAGAACTTAAACACCCATAAACACACTCTGGGTAGTACCAGGTTTCACAAAGTTTCAGATTGGTACATCAGTCACAATAGAAATCTCCTTTTTACCCTCCCCCATCCACGGCAGGCCACCAGAACTGCGCTTGGAGACTGGAAGACAAATGGGCAGCTGCCTCTGGAGGCAATTGTGAGGAGACTAAAGATCAACTTGCAGCTGGCACTTCCACCCCCACCTCTCCTTAATACTTCGGTCCACTCGCTGCCAGACAAGGATCATGAGTCAGCTCCTAAACATATTCTCCTTGAAACAATAGCTATAGCTCCGTGCTGCAGCTATCCCACTGCTCCGGCTCCAAGGGACACGCCACAGTCACGGAAACAAAGGCACCAATTTTAACCTACAGCAGCCCAGCACCAGAACTGAATGATATAATAAGCATGCACTAAAGAATACTATGCTAAACCTGGGAGATTAGCAAAGCTAATTTTGACATGTAACAGGCATGAAGTCAGTGCTGTAATGAAAATCTGCAGAAACAGCAAACAGAAATGGTTTTGGGGCTACATGGTAAAGCAGATGGCTTTTGCTTAAACCTTTTCTGCTACAACAGGGTGCAGTTTGATACCACATCATTGTACATTGCAGTACTAATTAGAGGGCAAAAGAGACAATTTAGCATTTACAAATTAACTTCATCACAGCCATAGGAGCAGCTCTCTCAATTCTGAGCAGCCACCACTCACTGAAACTCCTACGTTCACAAAGATGGAACCCCAGCACTTGTCTCTCAAAGACATTTCAAGAAGTAAAAAGCTTCCTTTTGCAAGGACAACCTTTCAGCTTACCCAGCTAATGGCATCAAACTCGGGCTTTTCTGACCCAAGTGCTGTCACACAATAAAGAATTCAAAGAATAGATAAAGAAACACACTAGAGATTTCTCAGAACTAGATGTTAAGTGATGAACTGGTAGTGACTACTGAGCACTTAAAGAACTGTGCACATAGTAAAGACCTGGAAAAGTCTATGTCCATGCATCATCAAGACATAGCAGCACCCAGAACATGCCTTGCCTGCAGCCAGTCCACTGAGACGCTCTGATGAGATGTTGCTCACAGAGCTACAGTGCAAGCTAACAAGAGAGGAGACTTCAGTGACTGCTATGGTTCTTTTTGTTTTGTAGCTAAGAAATCAGCAAACCCAGTTGTCCTTTCTCGCCTCACCATAGCTGGCGTTTCTTACAGCTGAGCATTGCCAACTGCTTTGAAGAAGTCTCTAACCCCAAATATCATGAGCCACATTGCCCTGCAAGCCAGAAAGGAAATTGGAGACAGAAGTAAAAGACTGACTCCCAACACGATAAAGAGACAGCAGGACTGAAGGAAAGTCTGCAGGACCCTGCCAGGTGTGGTTTGTGGGACTGAGCAACACAAATTAGAAGCTCCTACTGCTAATGCAGTGAGCACATCAATTTTACCACCAAGAGAAAGGTGAGGAATGCACACATTCTGTAAAAAAAGACAGCAGGCTGTATACATACATATCTTTTAAATTATTTTATTTTGTGTAAGCTAAAAGGAAATTTACACACTTAAATCTCAAAAGACCTTGGGCATGCATATTGACCTTTTTAGAGGTTCTTCGACATAGCTCTCTTTTTTCCATAGGAATTTCCCCAGACATTTACAACCCATAGTTTTTTACTGTATATACAGCCTAAAACCATAGCAATCTATGATTATGTCATTTTACACTGTGCAAAATCAAACAGGAATAGTGGTACAACAGAACATAAAAATTTTTAACAGGTAAATTTCATTGTAAGACATTCATATTGTTTTGGTCCTTCTTTTCCAAATCAAACTGATTAAAAGCAGACAATCTTCTAATGACCAAAAAAAAAAAATCAAGTATTTAGACAGTAATCCATAACTGGAACAAGAAGTTACTGACAGCATACCTTTCAAAAGGCTATATAGTGACAGAGCCATAGTATTGAAGTTCAAGAACATAAAAACTGATCAGCCAACCAATCAAACAGGGGGAGGGGATGGGGGAAAAGAAAAGGAAAAACACACCTTAAGCTTGTTAAAACACAAAAGAAATTACTGGGTTTTAAAGAAACAATAACTGAAAAACCCACAAAAGGGACAACATAACCTTTTGATTTTTTTTTTCCAGCAAGAAGTATTTTAATATATGCAGGAAAGAAAAAGTTGCTCAATGCAATATGAAAGTTTCAAGGGGGAGCTTCACAGATTGTGAAGATCAAAGTTTTCATTATGTGTTTATAGGGTTTTTTTTTTAAACTTTTAAAAGTTTTTTAAGAAGGACACCACCAGTGTATTTCACAAAGACATAAATGTATACAGCCCAGCACAACAAAAAGAATAGATCTTCAAAAAGATTTACCCCCAATTATTTACATTTTTCTCTAATATAAATTTAGGACTCCAGTATGTAAATAAATATACATTACTATGTATACCTTTCTAGTGCTGCTTACCAACAAATCATCTGAACTTGATATTTTTTAATTAAAGCAAGATTGCTTTTTACGACCCGCAGAGGGAAGAAAAAAAAAAATCAATAGAAAACGTTCAATTCACATCACTTTAGTCTACCTTTTCTTGGCAGCTTGTTGAAGGTGTTAATGTGGCTGGGAACATCAACACCTTGGCATGCATGAAAGTTAAGTCAGGAAGGCAAGAAATCACCTTGGCAGCCTCTTCACTAAGATGTTCTTCCTTTTTAGGCTTCCTGTTGGGAAGAAAAGAACAAAGTGCATTAATCCAGTACCTGATATTCCTGGGATCACTGAAAGAATCACTGATTGAAGCAATGTTCTGTCAGCTTGTCTCCCACTGACAGGCACTTCTGTAAGCTACTTGAAGGTAGTCTAATGTTATAATACCTACCTGCCTGCCAATAATGTGTTAACAGAGAGAGTCAGCAAAACGTTCCTGTGTATATTGTTGCAATAAGGAAAAAAGTCCTATTCAAATGATAATTTTTACAGATTTTTTTTCTTTTTTTTTAGCAGCTTCAAGAGCCAAGAGACTCACTTGAAGAGATAGCCATGCCCATATTCTAGAGATAAAACAGTAGGAGCATTAGTTCTAAACTCCCTAAATCTCCTACAATCTTCAAAAATAAAATGGAAAAGATCTTAAAAGGACATTAAGAAACTCCTAAGTTACTTCTCAATAATTTTAAAATAAAAACGCACTTATGCTGTGTTTTCAACACGGCTGTTCTCAGACTGCAAATCATGCCACTCTACATTGTGATCCCCAAAACCTTTTTTCCTTTCAGGATTCATCAGCAGCAAAAGGTGCCTCACAAATAAGTGTATCTACTCAGTTTGAAGTGCAGGAATATGAGTAGCCATGACACATACAGCATGTCGCTTGGTTCTCACTATTATGCAAAAACTCACACTTCCCAAGCAAAATGAAACCTGGCTCAGACTGCTACAGACCCCCCTCCTTTGCCCAAACATCCATACTTTACACACATCTGGCTTATCTTTGAAGAACACTGCCTACTACTAGAAATACTCAGTTTTCCATCAAATATTATTCCAGTGTCAAAAAGGCACCTGCTAAATCCTGTAATGATGTAAGAAATTCCAACTGAATAATCTCCCTCACGTTTGGGGAAAAAAAGCTGAGAAAACGCTTGAACCAAAGAAACTGCTTTCCCTAGAACACTTCAGAAATTTCCTTTCTGTATCTGGTCTTCTATATAAACTTTAAACCTAGCCCATGAGAGGGCAATGTCCACTCCAATCATGAAGCAGCATGTACTTATACTTTTTGTCAGCCCCCATGAGGATTGTTTCCTCAGCTGAGCAGAGACCAGTGGAAAGCAAGGGGCTACATGTTTGCTTCCACAGCAGCCTCAGAATTCCTTAGCTAGAAGAAAAAAAGAGCTGGAGTCAAACACATCCTTGACATCTGATGATTGTGTTGACCATCATCACTGATCATTGTGCTGACACTGAACTATCACTTTTGTTTGCTACATGAAATCTCCATTCGATAGAAGTTCTCTAGATGAGGCAGTCTAAACACTAAATCTGACTTACCTTCACAGAATAGCAATATTTTTTTCTCTGCTGCAGTGGAATTTCACGAGCTACTGACTAGGCAGATTACCACATTCTGGAGGATAAACAAAGCTGTGTGCTGGATTTACTGAAGGAAGAAGCAGAGAG
This sequence comes from Dicrurus megarhynchus, assembly GCA_013399195.1. NCBI lineage: Eukaryota > Metazoa > Chordata > Aves > Passeriformes > Dicruridae > Dicrurus > Dicrurus megarhynchus. Next base: position 89,382 of record VXAD01007716.1, on the reverse strand, counting down.
CCAATATGTGCCTCCTCTAACAACTTCACAGTCAGCTCTGTTTGCACTCAAAGGACTATCTCCGAGCTGTTGAAATGTGGTTCTCACCCACCACTGTGTTATCAGTATCTGGTGCCACTATTAATAATCACTTACCACAAGCCTCTTAAAGGTACAAACTCCTGGTGATCAAGGACTTAGAGCTAACAAAGGAATGTTTGACAGAGGAAGCCGAAGGAAGAGGGCTGCCTTGGAGATGTTCCTGTAATTGTTCATCAGGCGAGATGGAGCTCACACACTCCTTGCTATTTATATTCCTCTTCCTCCTCTGCTCAACTACAGCATGCTAAGAAATGGCACTGCTGGGTCCCAGAGGCAGCTTTATTCCATGGTCACATGCAGGACCTTTATCCCAGGGCAATGCCACCATTCCTGCTGTACCAGCTGCCCTCACTGCACATCAGGCACACCAGTGAGCCCAGTCAGGTGTCCCGAATGCTCCCCTTCTGGCTGGAGGCCCTTTGCAATAATTTATCTACTCCAACGCCATGTAGAAAGTATCTCTAAAGCAGGACAAGCTAACACACTAACACAGCAACCACTGCTTAACTATGACCAAGACAGAGCTACAGATACAATCACCTGGTAATGAGACTCAAACCCTTTTTTGAAATCATCTCAGTGCAGAAAGGGGTGACATGGCCAAAATTCTCCATTCCTCAATGGAGAGAGGCAGGTTCCTCTGCAATACAATAAAACTGGACACGGCAAGTACCCTTTCTGGGTAACAATCAACACTTTTGGTAGCAAATATGACCACGGCAACCCTAAAGAATTACTCATTAACTCCCTAATTTTAAAAGACAAAGTAGCATCATCACTGCAGACAGGTTTTACCCTTAAAACTTAGCAAACTGCCTACTAACTGTGATGTCCTTTAATAGAGGCAAGAGAAATAACTGTGCATTAATTTCAGGCACCTCTGAAGACGTTTCTGTTGCCAAGAGCTTCTTTTGCTGAGCCCTGATCAGTGGAGGGGAGCCTTGCAGAGCTTCTCCTGCTCATGCACTCTGCATTTCTGGGTGCCACGGCTTAAAGAATGGACACCTGAGTGAGCAAACTGTCAGTGGCAGCTGTACTACTCATGTCTGCTTTGGAATCAGAACTTTTGATTACAAAGCCATGAAAGGACCCATCCCTGGATCAAAACAAGGTCTCTGCCTCATTCAGGTTTCGAAATAATCCTCTACAGCACACTTTGTCCCCATCTATCTCTTCTCTTACACTAGGTTACATTTCCTCCCAAGGAGGACAGGAGGGATACCCCTACCCAAGCATTTGTACCAGCCCCTCTACCCGTGGGCACCACATTTCCTTTTCAAAGGCATGTTAACACTAAGCCACAAGAAATGAACCAGACTGACAGGCAGGAAAGGTGTTGGAGGAAAATTTAGCAAGAAAGAGGCAATGCTTTGGCCATCCATCACTTGCATGTCCCTGTTCTGTTTTGCATTCCAACCCCTTCCTGCAGCATTCAAGTCTTTCAGGGCTTCAGTCACCTCTCATGTTTGCAAAGAATTTTGTGGATAGCATCAGCAAGGCCAGGCTTTATCAGCAAAAATAAACTGATTAGAGAAATGCACTTTAAAAACACTCTGTAATTAAGAGTTAGCCTGCTCCACCCAACACCATCCCCAAGGAGTATTTCCAGTTTAAATGAAGGTTTCGGCCATTTCTTGGAAAGGTATCAGTGCTCTGCTTTCCTTCAAAAAGACAGCAGATAAACTTTTGATCTCTGCCAATTCCATGGAACTAGGCAAGGCTGAAGACTCCCTCTGGAATGCTGTACTGGATCCCTGACCTTCAACACTTACTGCTGCTGTCAAGGTTTCAGGCTTAAGCCAAGGGGGAAGTTTCCCCTCCTCTCCCAATACTTTCCTGCTGAGAAACCGACTTTCTGGTTCAAGAGATGGCTTTGCAACCAAAGACAGGGCTATTTTAGACAAAGATGACTCTTCACATGGCATCCCACAGCTGAACAACGGTATTTTCACTCTAAACTTTACCCTAAAGATCCTGAGTTCAACCAAGTTACAGACATGGGATAGCCTCAGCACAACTGAAGTTGCCATCAAAGATCTTAATCCACTGTTTTTGTCTTCCTCAGTCAGTTATCATGGATGTCTAATAATCCACATTTCCAGGCTGGTGCATGAACCTCATCCTCATTGACCTGGCTGTATCCCAGCCACTCCTATTTTAAAGTCTCCAGTTCATTACAAAATAATTTAAAAATTTGAAAAGAAAAACAAATTTATTACAGAAAGCTAACATTGTGCCACATTATTTGGCATATTGCTGAGGCTATACCTCCTTATTTCTCAGAAGGTTTCTAGCTTGAAAAAACAGACTGCTTTTCTTTTGGAGAGCATGAAATCAAGAAGAGAAAGCACTTGATATTTTTTAAAAATTCAGAGTTGATAAAAACATACAAATTGTATTAAAGAGTGAAAACAGCTAATCCATGTGTGTGTCTGAACTCAGTCTCTGAGCCTGAGGTCCCCAGCCTGATATATTGCTACACCACAGATGTAGAACCAATTCCTGTTGGTAAGCAATGCTCTCCAGAACAGGGGAAGAGCTCTGACATCTGGATAAAGAACTTTAAGAGCACAAGCAAGAGCTTTCAAGTGCATTGTGAAAGCACTGGAAAAAACCCAAACCCCTCATATCAAGAAAGCAACAATACAGAAAAATGAGGGTCAACATTCATTTAAGCAAAGCAGACTTCCCTGCTCCTTTGTAAACAAAAAGCCAAGACATCTTAAAGCAAGGTACAAATCTATGAGGGCAGATACAATAAAGATACATTGGGAGTTTGCATGTCCCGCTGTGGTTACTTTTAAATTAGGCTTAGAATATAATACAAAAGTATTTCAACTGTAACTACGTTTTCTAATTCGTGAAAGTCAGACTTCCACTACAGTATCTCCAGGAAGAGTATGTGCACTCCATGGATAGAAAAAGAGGCAATCCAGAAGACCCTAAAATCAGCATCGAAGTGGGGAGTTCCCTCTACTGGTTCTCCCTTGAAATTTCATGGCTTGTTGATTTCATGTTCACTTTCAAAATTATCACTGCAGGAAAACTAGGAAGATAGTTTTCTCAGTAAAAGAGCATGTTTTAAAAGAACTCTTGTAGTTATTAGTCATTTTAAACAAGCCAGCTACGTCCTACCATTACTGTGTCTCCTCCTAAGGGCTGTTGTGTGAAAACACATCTGGTTTTAGAGTGCTGACTAAACCCTAAAGCTCACTTGGGAGTGAAGATATGTTACCATCTACTTGTTGCATATTGAGGCACACACCTCCAAAACCCCGATGTTTTACTTGGTAAAGATCCCTCAGCATTTCTTTTAATGGGTACAGACATTAATTATGTTAAGATAGTCCAGGATCCTACTGCTAAGATACACATAAAAAAAATAAACCCAAAGAATACAAGCTTATAAATGGAGAGACTATTCTGTACTCATTCAACAGGCCAGACTTCAAGAAAGCCATTTGATGCCTAAAGCCTTTCTATAGATACTACCTATAAAAAAACCATAAAACTGCTTCACCTGTGCTCCACTAGAGCAGAAAGGACATCCTAAACCAACTACACACTCAATCAACAACAAAATTAAACTAATGTTTGGTCACTGAAGTTTTGACAGGTGTTAGAAGTATTTGTGAAGGGACAAATACAGTTGTAATTATTAGTCTGTTATCATTTTACTTGTGGAACATTCTGTATTTATAAATTACACGGAGTGCAAGAAGAGCCTTCTGTCTCAGTCCTAAGTAACTGAGCTGATTCAGTTTACCCTGCTATTCTTAGGAATTAGCTCTGGTGTTAAGAAAAGTTGCTTCCTCCAGTTCAGTCTTTGGCTCTAGCTTTTCAACTTAGGTCCTTGTGATCTTTTTCCTTCAGCTCATAAACTCTTTCCCATCTTATTTTAGAGTTCTACGATAATTTGAAATAAGAACTACAGTACAATGAACTTCAGATTCAAAATTTAAAGCCTTTTGATCAATCAGGAACTTCTGCCCTAAAACTGCACACATGTTCACACCTCACATTTCACACCACCCTTAGAAACAGAAGAAAAACGTGCAATGAAGAGTATTTACCTTGTGGACGTGCTTGCCTTCTCCACTGTGGACATGAGCCTTGCAAACGCATCGGTCACTCTGTTGCTTGAGTTGGAAGTTTCCAGTTTTGAGGTTGTCAATTCATACAACTCAGGATCCACACCTTATAGTATAAAATAATAATCAGTGATGGTTGGAGGCAAGTAGAGTCATAATTAGCCACAGACCAACTTGCTAGAGACTGTTTTCTGTAAACATCTGAATCATTTATAATTTCAAGATACATGAAAAGAACATGACAGAACATGTTTGCGTTTCTGAAGCATCATCCTCTCTCCCCATCCTTTTTCAGCAGCTTTTTTAGTTGGAGTACAAAACACACACCTTGGATCAAGTCTGGCATACAAGGTCTCAGTCTATGAGTAAACAAAACCAATTTGATTGACTTTTTAGAGTAAAACCTCCATAAAAATGTCAGCTGTGTCAAAACAGATTGTTTCAATTGCTTCAACTCAACTGCCTGTATTAAAAGAACACTGCATGTTAATAGGGACCAACTCTTCACCTAGAGATTACCAACAACACTGGCATGCAATAGAGTGCATTTAGTACCTGGCTTTTCACTAGGGGTTGTGTTGAGATTTTAAGTGAGGAAAAGCAGCTTTTATGAAACACAGAAGTGGAATGGCATTAAAAAAAAGTTACATACTAATATGCACAGCCCTACCAAAACTTTTAGTGTGTGCTCCCTTTTCACCTTCCAAGTATTTCTAAACCCTTAAGTATCTGAATGTTTCAGCCTTGAATTCCTAGCTTCAGATATCTGAAGACAGATGCTGAATTTTGACATTCCATTTGTTGCAAATGGTTTTCAAATTTTAGCAGCAGAGGTCATTCTGAAAACACTGCAAACAATGGAAACCTGCATGCAAAAAATACATATGTATGAATTAAATTCTATCTGTTTAGTATCAAGCATCACATCTCAGTAGGCAGCAGCTCTAGGATTTTTACATACTACATACTATTCCTTGAAAAAAAAAATCTCTAGGAATTAGAATTATCAACATAAATCATGAGGAAAGACTGTTACAACAAATTTTGCTGCATTTTGAATTGCTGATACTTCCCTAGCTACAGTTTCAGCTATTTTACGCTCCATGGATTCCATGAAGCGTGCGTGTGCCATTCACAAGGTGTTTTTCAATGACAGCACAGAATTTTTGTACATAAGCACTGTGTTTATTTACAAACACCTGTGTACTAAACAGGTTGTGCCAGTTGGTGTGGACAACACCAAAGCATTTCATCCTACTGCAGAACAAACACTGCAAATACTGGGACCTGATGGTCCCATGCAGCTCCCTAACACAAAACCAGCATTGATTAATGTTTGCTGATCATTGTATCCCGCTTACTTCCCAGGATCAAGATGCTTTTAAAAGTATTCCTGAAACACCAAAAGATTACTAAAAAGAAATGCCAGTGCCTATTGTCCTGCCTTTACCACCAGTAACTGCAGCACTGTGTGTGCTAATGGATGATGTTAATCATCCTCAAACCTGCTTTGCATGAGCTCTCCCCAAGCAGTGTCTTGACCATTTATCCTTTTGGCACAAGTTAATTCTTCTTTTATTGCGAGGAGGCTAAGCTGACCAAAATGTAAAATAAAGAAAATCATCTGGTAAAGCTGCAGGAGGTAGAAGATTTGTTCCATATAACATGAGTTGATTAGAGATTAATCAACTGTCCTTTTAACATACATTTTTTTTAAAGTCTGGATTTTCACAGTTGATTTGATTCAGTTCCACGCAAAATATCAAAATATATACTGTCCTGAGACCAGTATACCAAGACTTCTAGAAATGTCAGATGTTTACAGAACTTAGCAATAGGAAAAAGCCCAAATATTCCATAAAATATCCACTTTCAATCACGGAGAGGAAGCCTTGAAGAAATACATTTTGATTTGCAGAAGCCTGCGAAATCCCATTAAGGTACACATTGGAAAGCTAATTGAAGGAAGGAGCCCTTTGACATGCAACTCTGCAACAAACGTTAAATGCAGCCTTGTAAGTTACATCATTAGATATTCCCAGTTACAGTCCTGTATTGGGATGTCACTGCTCAATTTACTGTTCTTTAGGCACCTCTCACTCAGCTACATTTATGTTAAACTATTAACATGAAAAATAAAACAATACACTAAATCTGTGGGAACATACTAGAAATGAGTAACTCCCTGTTCATAATGTGGAATGAAAATTTTTAATAAAAAGTTATTTTGGGTACTGATGAAATCAGACTGAGAAGAATCCAGTGTCAATCTACAGCAAGTAAAACTAAGTCTCCAAAGAAAGAATAAACTTCTTCTACTGATAAGAGTTTCTTCTTTAAGAAAAAAAATCTAGCAATTTGTCTTTCAATTATTTTATGTATTTTTTAAGAGTTGCATATTCTCCATTTTATTCAGATGATGAGAGAATATTTAAGGAAAGCACTGCAAAACCTTAATGAGATATTGAAGGAAAGTTAGCCAACCAAACCCCACACAAAGCTCCTAAACACACACACAAACACACGAGCTGCAAGCCATGAAACAAATGACTTTCCCAGAAACAAGTCAGTAAGAAAAAAAACCCAAAGCCAAAACAAAATAAAGAAAGAAACAAAAGGGGAAAAAAAAGGGGGCGGAGGGGAGGAAAAGCACTATAGGGCATACCAGAGAAGGTGATAATACCTGTAACTTGACGAAACAACAACATAAAAAATAAAATGCAATAAAAAGCTAACAGAGTAATCCTTCAGTAACCCCTTCCAGTGTGCACACCTTCTGCACAAGCAGTAATACATGTACCCAACTACACAAGTAATAATACATGTACTGGGCACTGGTGACTTGTGTCAGTGGACTTGCACACACTTACTAAAGAATCTGTAGGACTCAAAGCACCTTGACTTTGCTAGCTGTCACTTCCATGACAAATCTGCCCTCTTTCATCTGATAATGGTATTTCTCAAGGGTGGAATAAAAAGTCATTTAGACTGCCATGCCATAAAATTGCTTTCAGTGATTAGATTTTAAAACTAAAAAAGCGTGTTTCTAAAAACAAAAAATACCATAATTATTATAATCACTTATTTGAAATGTGGGAGGACCCCAAACATCTTATGAACCAATTTTTAAAATTAAAATAACTAAGAGGAAAAATATCTTTCCTATGAAGAAATTGATTATCATGGCTTCAGGCACTGTATTGAAAGAGTACTTGCCTTATCAACTTAACCTATGCACTGGAACAAATTCCCAAAGTGTTTCCTGAAATTCCTGCAGAAATTTATTCAAAGTGTAGGTTTTCACAAGCTCGTGCAAAATACTCAGAGCACGTAAAAACCACGTGATAAATGAATTCAATTACTTTCACGCATTATTCAACGAGAGAGTGGTGTTTCCATCTCTGTTTTAAAGGAGTAAGTTGCAAATAAAGTGCTTTGGCTTCAAAATTAACATTCATGAACTTCTAATATCCCACAAACATGCAACTATCCTTCTTTTCTATTATAAAGGCTGTTAAAACACTTCTTTCACTTTATTAGTAGTAGTAGTAGTCCACGACCTCCTGGGCTGTGATATATCAAGCTCCATAAATTTATATTTACACGTGGCTTCCAAACATCATCATAATCCTGTAATTTGGAGGCACTCAGAAGAGAGCAAGCCTCATACTTTAGGAATTGCCACATTTACACCATTTTTCAAATTTCCTTAAGTGCTTAGAAGAGTTCATTTCTGGAACTTCTCATTTGAAACAAGTGTTTTAACATTTTATTTGCAAGAGCATAAAAGCCATTCATTCCTTCAGCAGGTGACAAATACAGAGCTGACAGTACCTTTTAAATACTTCGTACTCGATACAAAACATCAGAAAACAGAACACAGATTAAAGGAAAAACGCAGTAGAGAGACATTTTAGAGAAATGCAATGTAAAACTTCTCCTTGTTTGTAGGAAAGTCAAGTGATGTGCTCATGCTTTTAGTAAGTCGTTATATTCTTACAGTTGTGGTTTTAACACTCTGCTGACCTGGGATTGTGGTGGTGCTGCTAGAGCTACTGTCATCCACGGGCCCAAAGAAATCAAGGTTCAGAAGAGTGGAACCTCCACTAGCTTGAAATTCAGTGACCGTGTTGGTAGGCAGCCATATAGAAGGTAAGCCAAGGGAGGGGTTTATGTGTAAAAAGGGGTAAGACACACACTTGAACATGCAAGTTATAATTAGTACTCAGTACGCAATTTAAAAATCGACATGAAAACAATGCTTACAGTATTAGTTTGTACCTTCTAAAATGTTAACAACTTAATTCAGTGCACATTTCCTCATGTACAATGCAGCAAGGAAATCAACACTAGTAACTTTAAAATAGAAATATTTATTTCAATCTAAAAATGAAAGAGAACCAGCACGACCCAGAGAGAGAGATGTGACCAGTTAAAGGGAAACAATATATAGGTCAATTGATAGTTAAAATATAATGGGCTTTTTCTCCCCTCACTGAAATTGAAAGCCATTCTTTCATCAGGAAAACTTAGAAGATCCTCAAATAGCAAAGAACAAAAAGGAAAAAAAAACATTCAAAATTTTATTTAGCAGCTTTAAGCTATTAATTATCATTATCTTAAAGCAGTGTGAGCACTGGGTAACAAATGCCACTCTTATGTCCAGTTCCTCACTGGTAAATTATACTGTTCCCCTTTAGTACTAAAACAGAAATCAAACCAAGATACATTTTAAAGTTGTTTGTTAAAAAGAAAGCATGATGATTGACTGAAGTAGTAAGACACCAGACAACAGCAAAAGGGTCCATCCAGGCTTTCCTTCAGCACCATGATATTGCTATCCAAACTCTTACACCCCACACGTTCTGCAACAACAGTGTGGCAACACCTGTGCAGTAAGAGATGCACTTGATCTGAGCTTGCCTTTGAACTTGTGTGTCATCAGTTAGTTGCAGTCAGCAGGCTCCTTGTAAAGGAGTTTATTGATAGGTTTCTAGTCTGTCAATCAAACAAGTTTCCAGAACTTGTTTCATTTCCTTTGCATGTACTTACATTTCTGACACTGGAGGCAGTGGCACAACTTACTTTGCTATTAAAATAGACATAGGTGAAGGGTTTTTTAGGTGATAACTATATACATTTACAGATACAAATAAGTTTGTAGCTACCTCTTTAATATACTAGCTATAATTAGCTCTTTAGTGTAAGCAAAAGTGATAATGAATGAAGTCACATTTATTGAAATACAAAATTATCTTTAAATCTGAAAACTTTCAGCTCAGGAAGTGTATATTTTGCCAACAGTTTGTGGTTAAAATATTGTGCTTTGAAGTAGCCATTATACACAAGTTTGTCATTCAGAGGATGTCTAAAGAGATAGCTGACTGGTGAAAAATACTTTTAAGAAGTAAAACTCATCAAGCTAAAATGCTCATTTGTTCAGAGTTCCATTATAATCTGCAGTTACACATAATGAAGTGTTAATATTGCCACTGTGTCACTAGCATATGGCAGGAATCTAAAATAATACTTAACTTCGTATTTTTCAAACTATATAATACTTCACATAGGGGCACTGTTAATCAGAAAGAAAGCCTGAATTTCCAAAGTTAGGAGTAAGAAATAAGTATTATATATATTTTTATATATGTGTGTGTGTATATATTTTAAAAAAATAATCAGCAGATAGATGTTTGTCTGAACTTTGTAGCTTTCTTATCTCTAGCTCTGGTGCTAGAGGCTCTACGGAGAGACGTACCATCTAAAGGGTTAGTAAGGCCACTGCTACTCCAGTCAAACTGGACAGGTGGTAGAGATTCCTAGAGTTGAAAAGTCAGAAATCAGATTTTATAGTCAGTTCAGGTTACAACAATGCAAAGCAGTTCAAACAACAGATTCTTTAGCGTCTAAACACTAAAAAAGACAACTAAATGATCAAGCCCCAACTTTTGGGAGGTGTGTATTTTCATAATATGCAGTAGAGATTCAAAGTAGATTTGTTCTACCACAGGAAGTCCATTACATTCTGAACAGCACAGATTAGGTAACTTCTAACTCAAACAGGATTTGCAAATTAACTAAAACATATGAATTGAATAACAAACCTTAAGGCATCATTGAAAATGAAACTATTACTTTCATGGAAGATGAGGCACTTAGCATAAAAAAGTTATGTATACACAATTACAGGGCAAATTTAGAACAGTGAAAGCTGTCTATACATCCATGCTTAGTCTTGATCATATATATTATTTATCATCAAACAACCCATCATTCTTTTGCTCTTAAGAAACATAATCCCCACATGTGAGGGACAAACTATCAACACCCTCTCCACTCCACCCCCTTTAAAAATAAAACTCCTGCGACTTATTATCCTTTCACAATTAACTCATCCTGATCTATATACAAACCATTGGCAGCAATGCTTGAACAAGAGGAGTATGGAAACATTGACTCCTTCTGGGAGCTCATCCTTGCCTTTTGATTTCCTCTTGTTAAGCCTTTTGGACACAAGCAAGCAGCAGGGACCATGCTCTAAGGGAAATCGTGTTCAGGTGCAGTGTAACTTGCAAGCGCTGTCCTCCTGTACTCTCAGGACACAAACTGATAGGACAGCAGCAGAAATGTCTGAAAGAAGCTGAACCTTTCTACTTCTGTGCATTGCACTCTGCTCTCTCCCCAGTGAAGTCAACTGTGAAGCACTGGGAAAGGATGTGCCCTCAACTTCTAACAAAACAATCACAGTATGGAAGACAAGCAATGGACGCTCCCAGCAATGTTTTTCAAAATGCATCAGTACTTGTAAAGCTGCCAGTGGCTGAGCCATACCTTCTCTTTGCTTTTGTAGAAAATCAGCCTTCATTTTTTAATTTTAAAATAACTTCCAACCATCTGACACTGAAGAAAAACGCAGATTCACTATTCCAGACTGTGGCAACCTGAGCTACCTTTGTAGCACAATTAAGCTCACTGTAAAAGGCTTTTCCTCAGTGCTAGATGTTTACAGGAAGCAAAACAAAGGGAGCTGGAGATTTCTGTATTTACTTATAGGAAAGATTTTTCTAAGCAAGACACTATCTAATGCCTTAAAAATACTTTCAGTACTGAGCACAGCTTGAACAGTATTCTCTCCACGGAGGTTAAGAAGCTGGTTCTTCCCTTTTTACTTTGCTTTGGGAATGATATTACTGGTATTGAAATGATTTGCATGTAGATATAATGTCAGCAGTGTGGAAGCTCCACCCGATGAAGTAATGATCACTATCATCAGTAGCTTGTTTAAACTTCGTCACATGTAAAATATATTAACATTAAAAGGAATTTGTAGGAAAGAAAAGGGTAGTGAGTATGATAACGTAGTAGCTTTCTGCCCTGAGCAAAATGAACTCAAATTGAAACAAAGTGGTTTCCTGCCAACTCTCTTACTGAGGAAAACACCCACTACATTTTTTCTCAAAGGCCTGAGTCAGGACTGATGAGTGTGACAGAGCTGTATGGGAAAGGTGGCACCAATGGCTTGCTAAGTGTTTGCCTTTAAGGATGGCTTGAGTCTCAGATTTGACAAGGAAAGGACAAAGGATGTGATGATCTCTTCCTAAAATAGGAAAAAACAAGTCTGACTCCAAATCGGTAAGAATATACCAAGTATGTTAGTCTGCTCTGTGGGATGAGGCCACTCTGCTGACTTCAACTACTTTGCAAAAGAGAGGGTAAGTAAAGCAGCCCTCACCTATACAGGATGCTGGCAAGCCCCACTCTATACCATGGCAAACAAAGTGAAAGCAGAAGGCAGAGGAAAAAGCAAATTAAACAGAAAGCTTTCTAATTTACCTCAGCCCTAAGAAAACTACACTGGGACACCTGAACACAGGTATTGAAACCTCAGCCAATGGGAACATACCCTGCAAATGGAATATAATGTTTAGCCTTTCTGAAATTGTGAGGGTGTTAGACTACTGCAATTATTATTTTAATAACATGCTTTAAGGTAAAGTGCCCAATCTAGGAGAATACTGAGAAATGGAGCACATTGCTTTCACTCCTCGAGGTCTCCATCTTAGATTACAGGACACAGTACAGAAATGAAAAAGCAAACTCAGCTGTCAGAATACTACTCTGAATGTTAAGGAAGTAAGAAAGAGAAAATTAAAATGCCTGCTGGTTTTACTGCATCATATTTCACTTTGATACAAGTGAGAGATGTTTTCGCACAGTAATTTTAGAATGTATTATGTAAGAGCTTTTATAATCCAAAAGAGTAAAATGCAAATGTTTGTGTCTGTGCCAATAATTATCCGAGGAAAATTAAACAAAATTAAAAAAAAGGAAGCATTTTTCTGTCTTAAAGCTGGGAGAAAAGAATAAAAGGACTTGTAATACAAATATAATGTCAATATTTAGATGGATCCCACAAATGAGCATCGTAAACATTCCAGCAAAAGCTTTACATGTAAGTAATTCATACATTTCATTGTGTGTATTCATTGGCAAAATTATATCTGTTCAGAAAACTGCTCTTTTCAGACACCCCCTTTACACAGATGTCACATCTGACAGAACAGCAAGTTCTGTAGCATCTCTTACCTGCAAATCTTTCTCTCTTTTTCTGTCAACAAAGCTACACACACTCTCACACTCTTGGATCTTTCTCACATGTATAACTGGAGAGCAGTTCCTGATGGAGCCTTTGGCTGGTGGCCAATAATATGGTAGTTTGCATCTGTCATTGTTAGAAGTCCTGATGGTCTCTTATGTAATTAAAAGTGTTTTTAGAGACTGTCACCCCACAGGGTTTAATTAAGATTCAGTCCCTAATAGCTAGCAAGTGTTAGATGTATATTTCTGTTACAACCTGATCCCTAATTCAGTGGCTTACATGCAAGCAGATGTGCTGTAATGGGCACTTGCAGAAAAGAATCACTAATAATTTTCTTCTAGAAAGGTCTGGGTCACCGCATATTTTTATTCCAATATAAAACTTACTAAGTAAAACTAGGCAGGTAACCCTACCAAAGAAACATAGTCCCAAATGGAGAGAAGAGAATGCTTTGAAGCAATAGCAGAAGAACAGAAATATCTGGACAACTTTTTTCAAAAAATCCAAAGGGAAGCAGGTAAATAAACTTTAAAACATTAACCAGAAAACAGTATCAAACCAAGAGAAAGCACTCATCGTTAAGTCCAGACAGCGACCCTTTAGACAAACACTGGAATATATTTTGCATGCACTGCCTGAAGACTTGGCTGTGATGTAGAAGCCCACTAGAGCTGTATAAAAAAGAAGAGAAAGGCACCTGTCTCAGGTCTAACAATCAAAGGGTGCCCATTTCACCAGCCACTCCTTACAGCTGATGTGCCGTGACAGAGCCTTTTACTTCAGCCCTGTGAAGTCTTTGAGACACCATGCTTGGATCAAAGCAACAGTAAACAAGGGATTATTTCATATTCTGTTTACTGCCTTACAGTTACGAGCACAGGGGAACAGAGAAATAAACCCCTCAATTGTCAAGATAAACAACAGATCAAAGAAGAATTTAGATGCTACCTTCAAATATAAAAGAGAATGACTCTACAAAAATAATCTTTATACAATAAACTAATGTGACAAACCAGTCTGTAACTTGCTTGAGAACTCAATTTCAAAACCCTTGTTCTTACAGCTTAAATGGCTCAGGTGGAAATTGTCCACTATTTTCACAGCCTAACTCAGTGAGACCCTCTGCAGGGAATGAGGGCAAAACATTCAGAGTTTATATCATAACTAGGATGAAACATTGCAGCTCATTTGCTGCTTTTTAGTCACTCTATTAGTTCTGAAGTTCTCCATTCTAAATCTCTGCATGCTTTCATCTGTTTGCCTACAACAAAAACATTTAGGAGGCATTTCTGTGTTTCTACAAATGTTCTTTTCACTTTTGCCTCATCAGTCTTTCTTCCAAAGTCTTATTCCTCTAGCAGGAAGTCACACACATACAGGCACAGACACTGATCTGTATACAAGTGCCATAAATGCCAGCCTTCGAACAGAGGAGAACTTTTCCCTGAGCAAAGAACACGAATCTATCAACCAGAGCCTCTCCTTCCAATAAGAATGCCAACATTCTGAAGTTTCTGAATATAGGGATAAATCATCATTTTGAAAATGGAGGAATTTAGAAGTTTAACTAAAAAATTACACATTAACCAGGTACTTTTAAGAGATACTTGAATAGTTGCACCTAAATTACTTGCACTTAGAATAAGAAGTTTCAGAGTCCACTAAAAATGCCTGTATTTCCACTGAATATTTAACAATGTTTGTAGCATAGTTTCTAATGAAATGTTTGGGCACATCATCTTATTACCACTACAATATGGAATATTCCTAAAGAGCCATTTGCACAATGTGACATGAAGCTGGATTTTCCCCAAAGCAAACAGAAGCCATCAAGCATTTACAGAAGATAAGGCCAAGAAAGAAAGGAGATCTCTGAGGTGGAGAACTGATCTTTCACTCCCTGAAACTTTTGGAATGTCATCTAACTGTGGCCTCCTAGAGTTCCGAATGGTTACAATCTCTAACCCATCTCTTCCCCAAAATCTTTTTTTAGTATTTGTTTGTAACCTTTTCTTATATCCAGTTTAGCTGCTCAGTTCCACTACACACGAGGAGCAGCACAGGAAGCACCAAACGTGTATTGCTGTATAAAACATCAGCTCTGAGCCTACTGACAAACTGCTACTCAACAATGAAACAGAATTCTCCTCTGCTACAGCATGTCATACTTAGAGCTCTGCACTGTGGCAGAGCAAGGACTGCAAGAACATCACTATAGTCACAAGCGCTGACTGTTAAGGTTAGGGGTAGCCCAAGAATAATTCCTTCTGGAATGCCTTCAATCAGAAGTCATGAGCATAGCAGGTAACTGGAGATGCTGGGTGGATTAAACAAGACCTGCACTAAGGAGGCACACAGCTGAGTCTCTGAATATGATCTGAGCATCACTGAATACGAATATGATCTCTGAGCATCACTGTAATGACACTGAAAATGAAATATCTCTGCATATCCCATTAGCTTGTTGACAACCACACACATTGCAACATGCATGGCATTTAAGTGCTCTTCTAATATCATCACATCAAAACAACAACAACAAGGAATTAGTGAAATTCAAAAGCTCACTCTGAAACTCCTCTGAATTAATTTTGTATCAGACTTTAAAGACAGAGAAGCCAGCAAAGCAACTCCATGTAACTGATAATTCCATAAAATCTGGCACAAAGGGCCAAGAGAATTCATACAGTCAGGCACATATGCTTGTAATGACCACACCCAAAATCTCTCTCCAGGCAGCTGGGCTGCTTTTCATGACACTCTGAAGAAGTAAGAAAGGGTAAAAGGAAATGAACATGAACAGCATAAATGTAAATAGGTAATTCAGAAAATCAAGTGCTAACCAACATGTAGAACAACCTCCAACAATAAACTCCAGAATAAGCAAAGATGAAGAACCTTAGCCAGAGGTCAGATGAGTCTAACATCACATACAAAATTCGTCTAACTGCCCACTGCCTTTGAGAGCAAACTGAGGTGTAACAGTAAGGATCATCAGGACTCTGAAATGCTGGCCACCAACTGCTACAGCCTTACCACAGGGACTCCCTTCCAGTCACACACAAAAAGCAGATCCAAGAGCAGGACTTCAATCTGACACAAGCAACACCTGCCTTTTACATACAGGTGTCTTCGAATACACCATCTAAATATTTTAAATATAAAGAAAGAGAGACAAGGCATCCCATTATTCCCTCATTCTTTCTTTTCCTCTCCTCACTCTTCTCTCTCTGTCATTTACCTGGAACTGATCAGATGCACATGTGTTCATCTCTGGTGATACAGGAGGTGTCTGTCCTATTGAAGCTATTTTTTCTGCTGCAGATATTGGTTTCAAAGGTTCCTTGGTAGGTTCTAACATACCCTGAATAAACAAATAAATAAACTAAATTAAAAAAAAAAAAATCACTTGCACACACAGACACACACATTTACAGACATTCCAAGAACTGCAGATGCCAAAAACTGGAACACACTACTAGGTAGTACTACCCTCAACTAAGGGCTTGGGGGTAACCATGTATCTCTGGGACACTTTCACTGTGTGGAAAGGGGCAGGAGTAGACGGAGCAGGGGAAAATCATCCTGGGTCCTTAGGCCTAAGAAACATTTTAGAGCCAGTAACAGAAACCCAAGTGTTGAGCTGGAGCTTGCTTTCAACTTTCAGTAATGTAATTTAAGCTGGAGAAAACAGTCACTTGATAAGGTGATGTCTTCTCCTCCCAATTGTGTGTAGACTATTCCAGAAATATCAAATGACCCAACACAAACGTACATGTGCATTCATTCCACTTCAACAATTCAGTAATCCAGAAGAAACAAAACAAATTATCAGTTTTCAGAATGATACCAAGAACGATAATTACTGAGATGGAAAAAATGCATAAAGAAGCATTAAGAAAATAATTACACTCACATTTTTAATTTTAAGCAAACAGTTCAAAGATAGATAGGATTATAAAAAATGTCTGAAATCTGATCTTGAAGAAAATTGAAGGTGAGAAGATCTACAGAAAGCCCAAAGTTTGCACTGAGACATGCCAACCACCTGAGAACGAGGAGAAACCCCCAAATAAACACACGGGATTTGCAACTAGAGCATTTTAAACCATTTTCAGGAAGTCACTTGCCAGGATCAGCTGTCCCACAAATGCTTCTGCACCATATTAGGGGAGCTTTGAATTTACCCACCAGTTAAATCAATTCTTTTGGACAGCAGAGAAATACAGAAAGCAATGTGGCAACAGAGGGCAACGATCCACTTAACTCCTACTATCCCTGCTATCCAGCTTATTGTGGGCAAAAGTATATAAAAAATTTAGGAGATAAATAATCAGCAACAACAATCTGTCACAAAAAATAACTGCATGTGTTGCAAACATAGTCCTGCTCACAAACAGGACAAAACCAGCAATTGCTCTGAGTTGTTTTAACTATCTGTATCTCAATGCCACGTTTACATCCAAAGAAGTACACAAGCTGACCTTGATGTACCAGAAAACTGTAGAAGTCGTTCTGTAAAATTAACCTATGAAATTAAATCAGTGTAATATAAACCAAAGAAAACTATTTTTTTACTATTCCCTTTGCAGATGATCATATGAAAACATAGGTGGTTCTGTATGTGCTTATACATATATGTACACTATTTTTTGAGAAAAAAAGAACATTTGTTCTGCTCAGACCAGCAAAAATCACAAACCTTATCTTCTCACTGTTTTTACTAAATACTTCTTTCACTTAAAATCAAGTATCTGCTTGCACACATAATGAAAATTATTTATTTGGTAATTCTTTTCTAGATTTCTACTGATGCCTAAGCCATAACTGAACTTACAAAAGTATCTTTCTGCACACGTGGCGTTTAACGTCATTTAATATATTTCATTATATGATGTTGTTGGACCTATAACAAAAAAAAGCTACTAAAAAAGGCTTACCAATCCCGCTGCATACATGGGTACTATAACAGGCTGCTTCTTGTTGCCTGTAAAGAGCTGATAAAACAACAACAACAAAGAATTTACTTAAGAGTTTCTGTGTCAGTGATGGAAATGTTTTTCAATGCTACATAACTTGCATAAGGTTAGTATCACAGAATAAATACTATGTTAATTACAACACAATGGCTACAAACTAATGCAACTTTTAATATTAATAGGGCTTATAAAAGGTTGCCAGGTGGTCTGTCAAGAACAGCCATGTTCTGTGCAGCTATGCAATTAGGAGACAGGCATTCACACAAAACACTTCCACCTGATTCTACATTTAAAGCAGCTTCCTTATTTAGAAAGCCAGTTTTACTGAGAGACTCACAATATTTCTTGTGTCGATTCCCAAGGAGCACAAAAGCTTTTTGTTGCTGTGGGAGCCACCCCACTGGTATCTCAGTCCATATGCATCATGGATGTCCTGCAGCTCTGTCCACACGTCCATCAGTTCCCTGCACAACCCATCATAAATCAAGTTATCATTCAGAAAAACAGCTTAGCAGCCTTGAATATTCATTCTGTTTTATAATGCAAGTGACTTATTATACATTCCAATTAAACTTATGCCCAAGCACAATACCCAGGGGCACTAAAACTGCACAGTGTACTCAGAACAATTATAGTTCAGACTTCTCACTGGAAAATGATGTCCACAGCAGACAGCACAAAGCCTGCTTAAACTTCATCATCACATGAATAAATGCAGTAATTTATAGCAAGTGTAACTAATAAGACATATTCTGGTTAATTCAGAGACATCATTGAAAAGAAGATGATAGGCTGCTGAGTGGCTAAGTGAAGTACTCCTGGCATATGTAGTCACTGAAAACAAGCATTCTGCTAGATAGCTAATTTTCACTCAACAGCTTCTCAAAATGCTTGAAGCAAACACCTCACTGTGAATTCTTGAACCACACAGAGCAGTTTCATTTTGAGTTTGTTGCATTGTGGTTTCTTACCCAGTACTTCCTAAGCTCTCCTCAGCTGTTATTTGCTTTTCACCTGCTTCCAACAAATGATTCAAGGAACTTATTTCTTCTTCAATTTCAGCAACAGGCATGGAAGGAAAACAGACTTCAAATATTCGTTCCAGACGACTTAGCAATGTTGTCTATACCAAAGAGAAAATAATTATGTCAAGTTCTTCTAACTGCTTTAAAGATAAGACCAATATTATAGCAAGATGGAAAACAACTTACAGCTAATACAAGGTTTCACTTAGCACAAAATATTAACTGTCAGATGACCACAAGACTCTTTAAACATCAAATACAGGCTTCTAGCTACTAAGAAACAGTAAGGATCTTGCCCTCTGCAAAGTGACTTCTCACAGAAGAGTTCAAAGCCACTCTGTTAGAAATTAGTAGAAAATGTATGCAACAAGATTTATGCTATATAAGGATAATGTCCCAGCAATATAAACAGCATATATTGGAACTAATGGTTTCCAGACATTTTCATTCCAGAGCATGCACTGGGCCTTGGCAGATAGATCTAACGTGAAAAACAAAACAAAATAAAAACCAAACAACCTCTTGCCCTCACAAAAACAACAAAAAAATCCCCCCCCCCCCCGTTTTTTTTGACAAGCTTAGTGTCTTTTGAAAAGCATAGCTTTCTTCTTTTTGAGTTCTTCCCTTATGTTTCTCTTTTCTCTTTTTTATTTCCATATAGACAGGATTTCAACTTTTTGTACCTCTATTAACTGGTCTCAGACATCAGATGTACCACTGATACGGAATTTTTTTTTTGCAGTTCAACCCATTAAAAACAGGTAAGCATCAAACTTTTAATATTTATTAAAATATCAATTGCAAGGTATGCTCATAAAAATGAAATTAAAGCCTTTTCTCATTTTTTCCAGAAACACTTAAATCTCTTTTTTTGCTACGGAAAGAAGGCACAAGCCTGGCATTAAGTGCAGCATTTCTATCTTTCTAGTTTAGTGTTCCTCAATGACCACTTTCCCAGTGCTCTGCTGCAACACACACAGGGCAGGACCAGCAGCTCCAACACCTGCTTTTTTACTGGGGAAATGAAAAAGAAACAGAGTAGGCGGAAATCCCAGGAGCATCCCACGGTGTGTGCTGTTTCAGCTGTGCCAGCAGAGCCCTCCTGTGGAGATGCAGCATATTCCAGCAACAGTGTTGAATTTACACACAGAAGCCTCAAAACAGAGGTTTTTTTTGTTACAACCGAGATGATGTGAAGTTCAGAAAAGCAAGGCTGTAGGAGGAAGTTACCTATTTTAGTTAGGCCAATTGATACAACTGGGACAAACCTTCATGCAGCAAATTATCTGCTTCACAATTCCAGGAGTTATCTACAACATTTCTCATTTGAATTTTCAGCTGAAAATTTGCCTTGTCTCCCATCTCAACTAAGCAACTCACTGACCATGAACATCAGCAAACATAACAGAGGCAAACGCCACGTTATCTGTATTGGAGTTGGGATGATGAGTCGGGAACTGGGAATGAGTCTGTCCAGACTATTCTTTCTATTCAGCCACTAACTGCATAAAACAGGAAAATGAATTGGCTTAGAGCATCAGCTCTTCAGTTTTATTACCTGTGAAAGAATTGCCTGACAGGGACAGCCACCAGGTACTGTCATTTGCAAAATATAATGTCAAAATGTGCAAAGATCTGAATTCAGAGCATACCTGACTCACCTTTTTTTTCCCCCTTCTTTTCTTCTCCATTACCTCTCTGGTAAATTCTAACCATAATGAGCCATGTTCTACAGTACATGTAGTCTACAGTAATTTTCCTTTTAAACATCTCTTAATGATCAGTCATTCTGGCCATACACTAAAGTTGCAATACTTGTAGGCTGTTTTGTGTTTGTTGACCAGAACTAAGACACTAACTTATATTTTTAGGAAGTGAAACTAAACAGTATTCCAAATTCTAGCCTAATACTTCAGCTCACAAAAGCATACTCTACTTCAAATTTAAACCTTAACTTTGTCTACAATATACCACTTGCCCTTATCTTAGATCAACAGGTGATGCTTACTTCGTTTCTGTAATACAGCAAGAGTACATATCCCCACGGAAAAGCAAGAGCCAGATGAATGACACTGGATCGTGTAAACAGCAAGGCATCACGTTTCTTGAAAAGGATCAACATTTGAGAACATGCCAGTGACTAAAAAATATGCTTGCTTAGGTAATGAAAGAATTAACAGAACATCTCTAAGAACCAAGCAGCATCTCAGTCAGTGTCACATTTCAAATTTGAGTTTAAGAATTATGCTAAAATTTCAGGAACAGTTTAACTATAGCATTCTTTACACTTCCTGTCATCTTTTCTAAATTTCCAGCAATACTTAGCCCTTATTTCTATACGACAAAGAATGGTTTCCATAGCAAACCAGAGTAATCAATTCTGTGTGTGCAGATGGACAAAGGGATGAGTGCACAAACACACATCTCCGGGCAGTGGCAACGGAAACAGCTGAACTTGTTCTTCTAATTGGGGATGAAATCCTGTGGTCACAGCTTCCAGGTGTAAAGGGCATCACCAAGATTTTAAAGCTGGTGTAAATGTCCACTTCCTACAAACTTTAATCTATTGTTGCATAAATCAGACTGCAAGAAAATACTGTGTATGACCAGAAGTAATGTTATGTCTGTCTTTCTGAAAAAAAAAAAAAAAAAAAAAAAAAAAAAGGGAAAAAAAAAAAAATTTTTTTCCACTTT
>VXAD01007716.1:50201-67877 GCA_013399195.1 Dicrurus megarhynchus | reverse complement strand
AAAAAAAAAAAAAAAAGGGTAGAAATCAAGAATTTTTATCCACTTTTCATGTCACTAGAAGTATTTGATACCTGAGTGTTCTCCATGGCCATTTGAGAAGAATATTCTTGAAGGCACTTACAGAAGATGTGAAAAGGCTACAGCTGCCATTAAACATTAACTGTGATTCTCCAAACACTGATAAATTCAAAGCCCCATAGTTTCTGCGAATGCATAGAAGTTTTTGGTAGACACTTAAGATATGTGGTAATCACCACCAGAACCAAACGAAGTATCACAGATGTAACAGACTTTCAAATAAGCACAACCACAGGATTAGAATTTATCTCCTTGGCAATTAAACAGGGGGCAACATCCATCCCTTAGAGCTGAAAGCACTTGGTTTACACAATTTGGTTTTTAATTCTTCTCCAACACAAGGCCATAGAATCAATGAATTCCTTCAACACAGCAATTCTTCACTGACCACCCAGCACACCAAATCCTCCCCAGCTGCCCTCACATGAACCCAACAGTGACAGGTCACTGCCTTTCTTCAGAGCTACGAAGAGAGGACATAATAAAACTTGCCATAAAGACAACACACCTGAGCCCCACTACAGAAGCAGTGGACACAGGGGACACAAATGGCAGTTTTCAACGTATGACTGCTGTAATGCTTCTCTGGGTGAAGTTTTGGGGAACTCTGTGTGCAAGAGTGGAAAAAAAAACAGTCTTGAAGAATTCTCTCCATGGTTCCACATGAGGTCACAGATCACACATGAGCTGTGGAGCACACACAAGAGCTCATCCAGGTGAACTCCCCTTCAAGGCACTTTGTCCTTCCACCCTCTCCCCTTTCCACTGGAGGGCACAGCCCCATTTTTTAACGCAAACTCTTATTTTCCCTTAGGAAATCTCTTACATCCCACAGTATCTCTTCTCTGGCAACCTCCAGATGCGCTTTAAGAAGGGGAGAGTCAAAAACAGAGCGTGCCTTCAGCCCTCCTTATCCTGCTGCCAAGAAAAGAGGCCACAGAGGGAGCAACACGAACTCTGGGCTGTTTGCATCTACCAAACACAAAACTGGAAGACCTAAGAATAAACAAAACCAGTGTAATAATTAAATTGTTGAGCATGTTTAGATATTCAAGCTTATGTGAAATGTAATGAAAGAAAAAATATATTAAAGGAGATGGAAATGAGCCTATGAAAGATCCAAGATGCTAAACATGTAATTTAGGAAAGGAATAAAGTCCATATGGGCACAATTGGCTTCTAGTTAGAACTCAGAAGCTGAATGAAAGCTCTCAAAAAATGACAGAACAAAGCTCAGGGGCCAAGAAAAGAAAATGATTAACCACTGAGATTTTATTTAACTTAAATCATGAACTCGCTGTTCTGCAGAGTGCCTAGCACAGCTCTTTATGACTATTTTAATAAACTAAAGTAGGGGATAAATGAGAAACTCTCTTTGCTGCATTGTTTAACAACCAAACCGCATTTTCCAGCAATACATTTGCCTGTGAAGAGCTAGGTCACCATATACTTTTCTACCTTCACCATGTGTGTGCGTGGGATGGGTGTACTTGGGGTTTTTGGTTGGTTGGTTTCATTGGTGTTCTTGGGGTATTTTTTGGGGGAGTGGGTTTGGGGATTTTTTTAAGAGCTAAACTACATGACCATACAGATACCGCAAGGGAGCTGAAGAACCAATTTCAGTGGATGCAACTCACCGTGGGGAACACACCAATCAACTTCCACGGGTCTCAAAATTTTCTGGACTCAAGCATTAAACAAAGTTAAACAGTTAACTAAAAGCACATAAGCAAACAAACAAATCACTAAGTTCTTAGTTAAATGGGGACAGGACAGTTTTTTCTTTGAAACAGTTTCTAGATTGTTCAAACTGTGAATCTATTTCCTTTTCACATAGCAACAATTTGCTTCTTTGTCTGAAGCACAGGCAACACCTCCTCAGAATCAAAGGGAGAACAGCTCCAGGCAGAAAAACTCCTGAGTAAAGAAGACAAGCAAAGCTTACAAGGAACACTAGTTTGACTTCCTGTGTTTCAAATGTGATGGCTTGTCTCCATCCCCACTTGAAAAGCAGGTAAATATAAGCTAGAGCCATAAATTTCTTAGATGTAAAAAACTGAATTGAAAGATGTGTTTTTATTAACATGGGAAATTTATAACGAAAACACTTGTCCTAAACTGAGATATGCAAGCCAGGAAGAGGATGCCACAATAGCTAGAAAACCTTCATCAACATAAAATGAGGAATCCGATTTTTTTAATAATTTAAAGAATTAAGGAAGGCAATGTTAGTCCTAAATATCCCAAACCCGTTTTTAAAGAGTAACTACAAAAGTTTTGAGCTCAGCTGCAAAGCAAATCTGAAAATGTAGTTGCTTGAGGGAAAAGAAAAGGTTAAGACTTCTCTGCTCTTTTTATTGCTTGATCTGAAAGTTATAAACTGCAGGGAAGTTCAGGCCAGAAATGTGAAGCTGTCTCTCTTCTTCTTGCTGGAAGCTTCACCATTTATTCTCCCTCAGCTGAAGAATGCATCAAGCATTGCATCCTCCATGCAGGTGAAGTACAGTCTAACAGTTCTTTATTGTGACTACCTAAAACTCACTGACCATCTCAGTTTGTCATGCTATTATTATCTACTGGTGTTGTACTAACTTTTCGGTCAGGCTCTGAGAGGAAGTACAGCAGATGACACTTATGTGTCCAAAATGGGAAATAATTTTGTCCTGTGATATATAAATAGAAATGCTAAAAGAACCCCCTCTCAAACTATTTTCTTTTTTTGTAAGATTCCCCTTAGCCAGTCTGTTCTGAAAAACAGCAATTAAGAACTACTTTTAATAGTCTGATTTTCACTGTTATTCAGCTTCAAATACTTAAGAACTGTGCTATGGAACTTACAACCCCCAAACCTTTCCAGAAGGATATATTTACACAGCAAATTGTTGCCCAACTGCCTGAACATAATTTAGCCAATACTATATTAATTTACCTTAGTGAACTGGGAGGCTGAAGTCTTTATGGTCATAATTACTTTTTTCCAAAAAGATGATCATTGCCCAAGACAGAGTACACTCCAAATGACAGTGATCCAGGTTTTTCTTTGTCTTGGTGCGTATTTGTGGCTTAGTAACTGTGCAGCGCCCACACTGATTAATCTGACAACGCAAAGCCTGTGAGCACAGGCTCTCTAATTAAAGTGGAGAACCTTAAAACCCACTTGGAGGACTGTTCACATTTTCCTTCAATCCTTTCCAGGATTTGTTCTCTCAGCTAAATCAGGTAAGATGTGGCCTTCCAACCAAGACCTTCTTCAGCTCCTCTTCCTCTGGAGATGCCCATGCTCCCTGCACACAGGCAGGCACAGCCGTATTCCCCACCCACACGATTACCATGGATTATTACTGCTCTTGTGCTTCACTGCTGAATCCTATATATATATTCTTAATGCAGCAGAGTAACCCCCTCAGCTGACTAATGTTCAGCACCATCTCATGGCAAAAGCTGTGCTACAAGCCTTATATTCATCATAAACATAACTTGGTAGCGCACAATGTGATCGCATAAAAGGGACTAATGCATGTGCAGGTTGGCTCAAGACTTGTTGGATCAACCAGTTCACCCACGACGACATTCTAAAGCTGTTAATGAACACAAAGGCACATCTCTAATGCAAACTGCAGCCATACTGAAACCAAGCTTTAGATCTTTTCAGCTGAAGACTGAAACTAAATGGATTAAGGTATATGTAGTATTAATATGGGTTCAGATAGCAGTCTGTGTATACCACACACCATGCCCTTTCTCCTGTCCTCCACAGAACTACTGAATAGAAGAGGTCAGCACGTTGCAAATCCTGCACTGCAAATTGTGTGCAGAATTCAGAGAGCCTGAGACCAATGGCAAGGAAGAAAAGATCATGATCTTTTTGCCACTACATTTCACTATATAAGGTCATTTATGTGAACTCCCCTCCCCTTAGTTTCATCCTTTATTTTCTAATAAAAACCGGATTAAATTGCTGAATTGAAGAAAAGCCTATTTTTAAATTAAAGATTATACCAAATCCATAATCTTTAAACAGTTTGCCCAACATACATCATACAATCAAGATTGCATTCAGAAAGCACAAAATTTTACTGCCATCTCCACATTCAGAATATACAAACTAAGAAACAGAAAGGAAAATACACAGAGACATTTTCAATGGAAATTTGAGCTACTGATAAATAACTTTGCTTTCATGCTGCATTCTGATGGATGAAAATTGCTGTATACATAATTTCCACATTTAAACAGCAATGCTGCTGGCTAAGTATCCTTTTCAATTTTCTGCTTTTGCAAAGAATTCCATTAGGATCATTCTGTTTATAAACCATTCAGGATTATTTCACTGCCACATTACAGTGACTCTCCAAGCCTCCCCATCACTGCTCAAGTGTATTCGGTATCTTGTAAATGATCCCAGTTCACCTTTAGCCTAAGCTGAGATCTCAATTTCCCCATCTATCTCAAGTGTCTAACACATGCAGTATTTCTTCTCCCTTGTACACAGCCTGCTCCCTTTGGGTTGCTACAGCAAGTGCTTTTTAGATCTGCCAGCAATACATTGATGTAAGTGATCCCCTCCTCCCTATCCTTCTTTAGGCTGGGTAAAAAAAAACTTTGTTCTCTTCCCTCTCACCAGATTTATCTTGCCTGCCAGTATTTCTGCTTTTGCATCAAACAGATGCAGAACTAAGTTTAATACATGGCAAACAGAAGACTGGCAACTACTTTAAAATGCTATATTTTGTGTTCTGACCTCTGACACCCTCTTAAATGACATCAAGGAAGCTGATCAAAATCTGAGTTTAATTTTACTAAGATTCTGCACTCAGAGTACTGGAGTGTCTACTGGCTCATGTTGACTCATTAGTTAATCTCTAACACCAATTTAGCAAACTGTGGCTCAATGGATTATAAACAGAATTACTATTTTATCTTAAATATTTTTTTTAATATAAAAAAGTTCTAATGGCTCCTTCCAAAGCCTAATGCACTTACAAAATAACTCTTTTAAGAGTTAACTGAAAAAATGTAGCAATTGACAACGCAAGGCTAAGGAAACTATTGCAACAGAGAAAACACGTCCAGCTCAACTTCCTGTCCAGTTTACTTGTGTAAAACATTGTCTCAGCTGTACTTCCTCACTGGCAGAGGAGGGAGAACGTCACTTTAGATCCAAACAATCACAACTGACTGCAGCATAACAAGAACGAATGAAAAAACACTGAAGTCTTAAAATTTCCTTTACAATCTAATTAATCAAACTACTGTATGACTTCATGGCAGACTTTAAGTAACGAACTTTCAATTTAACTTGACTTTTATCTTTTGTTAAGGCAGGCTTAGGGAGGGAAAAATTAATTACAGAGCCTCTGAAGGTTCTGTTTTTATAAACATCTACATTCAGAAGTGTTTTCTACTGAAAACCCATCATAAAATTACAGAAAATTTTAAGTGAAAATAAATGTTTGAAACCTGCAAACTATCCCTTAATATTAATTAATTACTAGAAAAAAGGGATGATTTACTAGAATCATCTCCCCACCCCATTTCTTTCTCAGATTCTGGACAGTCTTTCAAGTGGCAAGAGAAACAATTGAGATTAATTGCACTAATGACCTCAGTACTCTCAAATTTTATGGGTGAATAGGTAACAATGGATTCATGCTTTGAACTTAAGAAATGGACCAACACATTCAGGTGATAAGCAAGGGTTTTGCACAGACACAAAAATCTGCCTGCAGGTTCACTTGGGAGCCTTTTTTCCAGCTTGTGAAATCTCTTTGAGGTTTGGAGTGTTAGTCACTGCACGGAACAGCAAGCAGGAAGAGTAAGGACCTGAGGCTCACAGCTTTTAACGTGACAAGAAATCAGTGCTAAGTCCCAAAAGCTCCATTCCATTTGCTAATGCTGGCAGAGCTCCAGCTGGCACAACCTTCTGAAAAGCCATTTCACCTGTCACTGGTAGGAAATGGGAAGAGGCAGGGCTGTCACCAAGCAAGGTCCTGAAAGAAAGGACTTACCTCATTTCCTTTTATTGCCAGAGAAGATTCAAACCTTTCAGACACATATTACCATTAACACCCTTTACTGCTGGTGTTGCTGCATGCTTCAAAAAGACAGAGCATACTCTAAACTGTTCATATGGAATGACGTGAATAACAAGAAGCTTTGAAGCAAATTCTAAATTGAAATTGTTCTGAATTTTGTGAAAGTATTATTAAATGCTTAGTAAAAAAAGGCCTATGTATGAATAGCCACAGATCTCAAAATGACTTTTAAAAAGACTTAGGAAGTAACTAATTAGGAATTAATAAATACTTAGCAACTAAAGCAGAAAACATAGGAGGGGTGGTAAGAAATAAACCTATTTACTTCTCCCTCCCAGAAACTTCTAATGAGAAATAGCAGCAGCTTTAACAAATCACCAGTCTTCTATTTGTGACATTGCTATACTGTGCAGCTGCCCACAATTAATGCCTAACAGAGACTTATTTTCAAAGAACTTTTAAGGGTTAACTTCCCAGGAGTTTGAATAGATATAGAACTCCACAGCTTGTGTTTTATCATGCTGTCTGCTCTAAGTGAATTAATGCAGCTACTTACAAATCAAGCCATCATTTTTAATCAGATTTTGAAAACATGATAGAGAATGGTGATGGAAAATTTTGGGAACCAGTAATCCCAGCTTCCAGTCACACCACTATTTTACAAAAAGGCAACAGAGTGCCTCCCCAAAAGGCAGTAAACAATGAAGCAAAAGGAAAAACTATTGCAGGCTCTGAAATGTTCATGTTGGCTTATTCCTTTGATCAATTTATGTAAAGGATCACATGTAATCACCAAACAAATTCCTACAAGTTCCAGCACACCCTGCTTATTTGTCTGTAGGAAGTAACAGTGCTGCAAAGATCTGCACGATCCAGGCACAGCATAATGTCTCATATCAGCCCGTCTCACACAGCACATCAAATCTCTCCTAAAAGGCAAACAAGGACTATTCAAATATTTGTTGTACGCAGATGCAGGAACCAGGAAGAACAGTATGCATAAGAGCAGAACAAGGCTGAGGAAAACCAAGCAAACCCTTACCTGAACTGAAGGTGATAGCTCTTGGGATTGCTTACTGATAGTCCCTTGGAAAGACGCTAAAGCAACACTGTCAGTCTTGTGTAACACTGGGCCATCACTCCTTGCAGATGCATCTGTCCTATGTGACTGCCATGTCTCTTTTCTGTGATGAGATTCACCAGCCTGCTCATCTCCAAAGGCAGCCCAAGAACAGCTGTCTTTTTGTTCATCTTCGAAAGCATTCCAGTCTGTAGCCTGGTTACAACCTGCTGAACTGAAGTCCGCAAAGTCATCCGAGTCCTGGAAAGCAACACTCTCATCTTGAGGTTTTGGCACTGAATCAAAGTCTCCAAATTCAGTATCATCACCATTTTCTACCTCAGTAGTATGCTGGAAGTCTAGTCCAGAAGTTTTACTGGTAGTATCACATTCTAAAGTGTCAGCAGCCTGACTGAGTTCAGCTTGGTCCAAACTTGCTGGCTGCTGAGAAACAGTACTCGTGTCCCTGAATTCACCAAATTCCTCGTTAGGTTCGCTAGTATGTGCGGGCTGTTCAGAAGTTCTTTCTGAATCTAGAGTGTTTATTGATTCTTGAGCATTCCTGAAGGTGGGAGACACACTGCTGACTGAACCAAAATCACCAAACACATCATCATGTTTGTCACTGCAAGCTAAAACTTCAGTGCTACTTCCACCGTTCTTGAGATCTTCAGAACCACCCAGGTTTTCTCCTGCAGGATCACAGCTTAGGCTTTGGATCTTATCAACCTTGATGTCTGCTGCTTTTGAAGAAACCTCAGGCCTACTAAAATCTTTGCCATTCTCTAAGTGATGTTGTCTTCTCCTCCCACTGAGTTCTCCATTTTCTGTAGTGCATATTGAACTTCCAGTTGTTTGAGACGTATTAGAAATTGCAAATTCATTATCTTCAAGTGCTGAGGGACCCTGTTCACAATTAATTTCTGAAACGCAAACCTCTTCTTCACTATGAGTTACTCTGTTTATTCTGTTGTTCTCCTGAATGCTCAGTGAGTCTCTTTCATTAAGAACACTGCATATTGTAGGCCCTGTTCCTTCTAAGTGGGTTGGGGTTTTGTTTGAGAAGGTAGCAAAATCTGCAAAATCTTCACCTGAGCTAGGCATTGAGTTCAAATTTTGCTCACTACTACGGGTGCTAACAGTTTTCAGTCCCTTTGAGTCACCAATACTGTCTAGATCTTCTGTTCCCTGAGGATTTACAGGGTCTGATGCTGCAAATCCATTTGTAAGAATCTCTAGACATGGAAGTTTCTCACCATTACAAGCATCTATTCGCCCATCCTGGCTCTCAACTGTTACACCAGTTCTAACCACATGAGAAGAAAAACCCTCTGATTTTCCAGTGTTGTCTCTCTGTTCCCCGCCTCTGTTTACATCTTCTAAAGCAGTACCTGAAGTTCTAAACTTAGATTTTTCTTTGATAGTACTAGTAGCTGACATATCAGAAAGTTCCTTAGGATGAGTAGGAAGCTCTGCAATGCAGTCTTTATCTTTACCATTTTTAACAGATGTGAAAGTTGCAATGCTAGCTACATTGTCAGAATAATCATGGAGTGGGATGAAATGATTTGTGGGTATAAACTCTTCCTTTGGATGACTGTAGCCTGGTGTATCAAAATCAGCAAAAGCTACGCCAGCAGTGCTCGCACCAGAAAATCCTCCAAACTCATCTTCATCATCGTCATCAGCTCCATTGTCGAGTGGTGGAGGGGATGAGGAGTACATTCGAATAATGTCTGGTTCCATTGTTTGGTTCCGCTTCAACATTAATGTATTTCTGTAAGAGGGAAAAACAGAGCTATGTTAGAACTTGGCTGGCTTTTGTGTTCTTATATAGTTCATTTTTACAGTTTCATGCCTCATTTTCTAGGTGTGTATATAGGTCAATATCTGTATTAGATATCAGAAAGAAACATTCCCCAAACCCATTTGTTTTACAAGTCACAAAGAATCTGCTGGGACAGCTCAAATCTCTTTTAAACTACTACATGATCAAATTGTCAGCAGACAGCGAGGAAATTATTGTCTTGAGCTGTTGTGCAACAGACTGACACAACTACACTCAGTTTTAACTCATCAGTTCTCTACCTCCCATGACTGGCAGTTCACAAAACTGCCAGTGACCCTGGTCCATATTTTGCCACACTCCTTTGTGTGCTCAGCTGTGTGACAGGAATTAAGCCACTCCACGGGCTATGCCACAACAGCAATACACATAAGGGACCATAAGGGACCTTCACCAGCGTTAAAGACTTTGAAAAGTGTTTCCATAAGCTCTGAAATTGTGAAGCAGTGGAGGAAGGAGCTGCTGTTAAAACCACTAGCTATGATCTGCTGCACTACTCCTTAAGTCTCTTTCTACCAGTCCATGGGTTTCTGTTTGGTTGCCCTGTTCTCTGGATTTCCTACCCACAAGCCAACACAGCCTCCACAGCTGCTGCCACCAGCCTGCTTCTGTCTTAGGAACCAGTTGAGAAATGCCATCATGATGCCACCAGTAAAGCCTAGAGCCAAACAAACTTCATCAAAACTTATTCTCAAAAGGAGAGCTGAGCACGATTATTCATAAAATATTTAAACACACATCACTAAGTCACAGAGGAAAAAGAAAAAAGGAGAAAGTATTCCCATGGCCTAGATAGGAACAGATTAAGGACTCTGCCTTAATATTGCAAACCATTACAGGAACAAGCCAGGTATGGATGGAAAATTTTCTTTCCTAAAGAATGATCTTGACTTTCTCAATGTTGTGTGCAATTAATGAAACAATAACTCCTAGTACGTATAGATTCACAGATGTACACATCACTGAACTAGTTCACACCTTAAAACACTTAAAAGAAGAGCTCAGACCAAGCTCTCTCCATTTCACTTGACAATTGTCATGAATTAACTGTAACAGCACTAAGCCTTACCTACAGAAAAAGAGTGGAAACAACCTATACATATTACCAAATATTTGAGCTTCTAACCACCACAGTAAGTGCAGACTTTACAATACTAGTTATGAAACACAGCTAAAACATGATCCTTATGTCCAGTGCCTTTTGCAAACAACTTTGCACAAGCACCTTAAGAGCAGCACACAAAGGGCAAAACAGCAACAAATGAAGCTCTGCAGTTCTTCTCAAGCACGACATACTAAGCACTTCAGCCAAACAACTCTGGGTATTTGCCAGGAAACTCTGGCATCCTTGAGGTGACTAACATACCTATAATTTCTTTTTAAAAGGGTAGTTTGCAGCTACAAAAGTACATCATGCTTATCAGATGAAACACTGAAGTAATTTGTAACATAACATGCAAACTGAAGAGAACTGCAAAGGAATTTTGTTTAGAATAATGCCTAAGTAGTCAACAAGCTCCCACATAGGCTTACTCAGCACCAGCTGCTTAACAAGGTATTTGAGAGAAGAGCTCCACTCACTCTAAACTTCTGAACTTTCCCATCAAAAGAAAAATCTGTCTGTATGGTTCACCAAAAACCATGTGTTTTAAGTCTTTTCAGATTTATCAGCTTGTATAAGTTGTTTTTCACCTGAGTTATTTGAAATATCACATTCAGCTCTGTATTAGTAACTACACCAAGTTCCACCAATGGCTCTCATTTCAGCAAGAAATGCCAAAAACAATTGATTCTTAACCTACACTGGCCATACATCCATACACTATCCATCATAACAACTCTGCCCATTTTTTGTTGACCATTTACTGTATGAGTACTTTAACCTCAGCCAAAAATAAATCATAATAGAGCTGAGAACATCCTTAGAGGCAAGGATGATCTAAAATAACCCAAATACGCAGTTTCAGAAAACAAACTGAATAATGTGAGAGGACCATGCATCACAATCCCAGGAAATTTACCCAAAAGACTCCTTTTCTTTCCAGTTAACACAAAAAAAGGGGAGATAAGGAACAAGAATAATAGGGATAAGCACAGGACAAAGATAACTGCCAAAGCCCAACAGAACATGTAGAAAGATGTCTGACCATTTAAAATTTTTTTCTCCTGCAATTTCTGACATAGAGCAGAAGAAACTTCCTTCAATTTTTCATTTCAAAGCACTTTTAAAACATCACAGGGATCATTTACACAGCAGCAGTCCAGCAGCACAATGCTCCAGATAGGTTTCAATAACAGTTGCCAAAACAGGATCTGCAAGGAACATTAACTGTGCATTTAAAAATTTGATCACTGGTTTGATCATCTACTATGTATTTAATCAGTTTAACCGGTAAGAACCCACTGCATAACCAATTGTATGGATTTCCTGTCTAATTATTTTTTAAATGTCAGATATTTCTAGTTATGTTATTGCTGCATTTTAAAAGCCAAACATGAAGAGCTTCAAAATGTATGAATCTGCATTATAAATGAGTGTAAGGTTACGTTGACACAACTTAATTGTTGTTTACAAAGAACTCAAACATACTCAAACTCTAAGAAAAGGAAAAAAGTCATACTAGTATTCCCCCTCCTCTTGACTAATTAGTGATTAATTTTTAAACTGGGCATAATCCCAATTCTCCTCACAACATAAGACAGCACGGGAATTTTATAGTCTTAATGCAGTTTTCTTCAGAAAGAATTTCATTATGGTCCCCTTTCACAACTTCCAAAAGTGTTCTATCTGCCAACTATAAACCAAATTAGTTATTGTCCATTGAAACCTGTGGTGAAAACCCACAGGTCTTACAGAACAACTGCTTTGTTCCTTATTTCATTTAGTTAATCCCTGCTTTGTCTGGCATCTCAAATAGAGCTGGGACCGTGGCTTCATCTTTTGTAGTCCTTTTACCCAACTCAGACATATTCTTGGTCAAGACACTCAGCTACATAATTTTGTAAACCTGGTATTTCAAGTGATGTTTACAACATGATCTAACCCAAAGTAGAATTTGAACGAGTTCTATGACCAGCAACATGGATAATTTATCATCTTATTTTTGAGGGAATTGGCTACCAAATTTAAAAGTCAAGTATAAAGCTAACATGCTCGGTTCACTTATACATTCTTTAAACTTGTATTTTTTAAACAAAAAGAAACCACCAATTTTTCAGCACACTACATAATAAGGACCGTGATTTGAAGGAATATAACAGTTTTTACTTGAGCAACAGAGCATAACATGCCTAACTTCTGTGATTGGTAATAAGCAACAACCCAGGTTTCTGGCATCAGACCTCACACCTTGAGGTGAAGAATCTGACACAGGTAAAGTGTTCATGTTTAGTGGATTGCTTTAGTCACAAACACAGATTTATGCTGACAAATGCCAGTAACTTCTGCAGATCTCAACAGTTCAATATCGGACTGAAGACAGATTTCCATCAATTGCTCATGGCATGCAGTTGTACCAACGTTTTCTAGAAGAAAAAAAAGAATTGTATTCTCTCTCAGATGCCATTTTCTGCACTTCTGTCTTTTACCTATTTGCTTGTTGGGGGTTTTTTTAACCGGAAATGCTAGTTCTTGCATCCATGTGTTCCTTTATATTCACATTCTAATGTTCATTATCAAGGAATTTCTCAAACAAGTTTCAGTACCACAAACAAAAGACCACTGTTTAAGTCATACTATAAATGCAATTCACCAATACACTCACAAGTACATATTCACGTTGTACTCTAAGGAAAAAACATGCCGATTAATTTATTAAGATTCAAGGTTCAAACCCTTTTTCTCAAGTCACAAGCAATTCAAGTTAATTTAAAACATTAAAAGAAGAAATAAAACAGAAATCAGTAATGCTAGAAAAAGTAAGAGTAGTAGTTAAGTTTTGATAGGCAAGGAACTGGAAAGAGAAAATGCATACCCTTCTTTTATGATCACTAACTAGGTTTTCAAAACATTTACAACGAAACCAGGGTATCTTATTATTTGTTTGCAGTAAATAGGGAACAATATGTGCTTTCCTCATACACAGATCACATCCTTGTTTGCTACCTTTCTGTAGAGTAATAGCAACAGTCTAACAAAGACTAGGCAGCAAAGAGAACAATGTAATTACGTTGCACAAAAGCAGGTATAAATAGTTCCTTCTCTGTGTATCTTCTATGGCAAAACTTGAAACAGCCTGTTTGGCTCTTACATAAGACCTAAAAAATCAGAAGGCTACAAAGAATATCTCTAAAGAAATAGTTGAGGCATGTAAATTCAAAAGAAACCCCTTGTAGAGCAGAATGTTTCCTTTAACTTGAGAGGAAGCAAAGCAATGAATAACCTCTCAGCTGTGGATTATTCTGAAGAAAAGCTGAGTTAAGTAAACCATCTCCTTAAAGCACACAGAAAACAAAATAATCAGAAATGGCACAATCAAGATCTCTGTGACAGAAATTACAACGTTGCTGAGATACCCTACAGTAAAAGCCTTGCAACGGCAAGGAGATGGATTCAAGTCATTAGCTGCTAGCATCTGATCTTTCCAAGAACATTTAACTCTTACTGCAAGGGAATTCCTCAAGCAGATGCCAAAAATACCACAGTAAGGGCCAGATTTAGACTTTTTATTACAGCACAATGTTGGCTTCCAGTAGGAAAAGCTGTCCTCTTCCATTATCCCTTTGCCTTTTCTTTGGCTTATGAACAATGGAAAGCAGATTCCCAGTCCTTCTGCACCGGGGAACCTATTTCTAGAATGGTGGTTGTAAATGAGGAGAGCCTGTCTGTTAGAACAGCATTTCTACAACCCAAATCCACTCTAGAGAGAAAGTCTCTGTCCAGGCTGAAGTCAATATGTTCTTAAATTGGTTTAATAAGCTTACTTTTATTTTTAGAAATAGTTACCAGCAAACAAAATACAGCAAGAAAATGTTTACTTCATAAAGCCTCCAAGAAATCAATGTTTTCGATTTTGAACTTAATGCTGTTACAGCCAGAAGGTCCATTACCCAAAGCAAGAGTTTCAGAGCACTTTTTCTTGGACATATATGAGTTGAGGAAAACAATGTTCTCCAGTTCCAGTAAGGCAAAACAGATCTAAGCCTCTATTTCTCACAACCCAACATTTGGAATTAATCAATACCACCGTACATTACTGTGGTTTCAAACACGGAATTTGCTGGGCACCTTCAATTACAAAGTGTTGTATGCATAATGAATTAAAGTAGCAGAACTCAGGAGACTGTCACCAGGAATCTGGCACTAATCTCAGGCAGCTCATTCCTCCTGCTCTCCTCAGGCTGGCACTAAACACCAGGCACCCCCAGACAATCCAGCCTATGGAATATTCAAACCTCTTTGATGGTGCTGCTCTTCCTCTCATCACTGGCAATACAGGAAGACCAAGTCAGGT
Source organism: Dicrurus megarhynchus (assembly GCA_013399195.1). Lineage (NCBI taxonomy): Eukaryota > Metazoa > Chordata > Aves > Passeriformes > Dicruridae > Dicrurus > Dicrurus megarhynchus. Next base: position 53,405 of record VXAD01007716.1, on the reverse strand, counting down.
GGCACAAATGTGAAATTTAAACAGATCTTGAATATAAGCATTCTCACTTTAAATGCTGTTAAACTATATAAAGAAGCAAATATGTATTTTCAGTAGTTGTGCTTCCTCACTTCTCCCTATTTCATTTTGGCTTAGCTGTGGAGTCAGAGGAGCTTCTGGAAAACATGAATCTAAATGATCTTTTGGTTCATTAAACTTTTTAAACAAGAATAGCATTACTTCCCAAACCTAAAAGACCAGGTTATCCTCAAAGTTACTACAAGCAAAAAATGTTTCAACTCAAAATCTACTGATGTGCTTTAAGAGCTGCAGATGAAGACACTGCCTCTACCTAAATCTGTAAACAGAGAGTGGGGAGAATGTTGTAAGAACAAGCACATCTTAAATTCATGTGGGCAAACACAACTGGCTAGGACAGTCCATCAGGTTACACTCTGACTCTGTGGAATGCAGTATTCGTGTCCAACACACAGCACACAGCCATACAATGTGTAAAGACAGATGTCATAAGCAACACATAACTGGGATGTTTTCATTTTTACAATTTCTTAAATTCCTTTTAAAACAGTGTTCAACTCAGTGAGAAATCTATTTCTGGATGTTACCCTCAAACATGCTAGCTGGGAATGTGTTCTAAATTAGGATAAAAAGATGCTAGATTAGAAAGTATTAGAACTAGATTACCTAGGGTCAACTGTTCTCAGAGACTTCCTACAGAGCAGTATGCTCTCCATTCCATATAAACCCTTCCAACTTCACACAGGCTACAGCAAAAAGTAGATTACAACTGCCCAGGGGTGCACTCTTCTGGGACAGATTCTCTCACAGCCTGGCAGAGGAAATACAGCTGCACAAGGAAAACAACCATGGCTCTTCTTTCCGTTACTGCAAACATACTGCTTGTTTTTCAGTGAGCAGGCTTACATTATTCATCATTTATCCCACCTACAGACATTACCTCATATTAAAAACACAATACAGGAGGGACATCTAACACTCCAAACAATAAAATCTATTTTCCATCACTTTTCAATAGACATATGAGCTTGAGGTTTCACACTTCCTTCACTCTGCTTCCAAACATACCGAAGTGAAGAGAGGATTTGCCCTTCCCTGTCATTCTCCCAAGACAGGACTCTTTGATTTGAAAAATCCAAGTTCTTTGCTTTATAGAAGCAGATTTCTTAGATCACCATGAGAGTGGCACCAATACAGAAATATTCCTTGCAATTGAAAACTTTAATTGCTAAAGACATTAGCATGAATGAAAGTCTACAGAAAATGAGACTGTCAGTTTTCAAATACGGCACATCTCAAGGCTTTTTTTCGGTGTGTGTGTGCAATAGCAGCAGCTTACTCAGTGTGGTTTTTTTGCACAAAGGAGAAAATCTAACAGACAACATTTCTAACACATTCTAGGAATGAGTAGGATCTAAGATACTTCTCTGACTATCCAGAAAAATTATAAGTATTTTGAATCCCCATGAAAAGGTTAGCATGTCATTGCACTGAAACGTTCACAAAGAAGCAGTTTAAGTTGTCAAACAGCACAATAGCACAGAAAGGAATGAACATTCTGTCGAGAAAGATAATGGTATCTGCAAGAAGATTATGCTGCTGAGTGTAGTGAAAACAACTGGATCGAGCATCAGTTTCTTCACTGCTGGGTTTCCAACTGATACCACCACAGATCTGCAAGGACAGCTCGATGAATATTTCAAGAGGAAAAGGCAGAGTTGACTGAGGTCCATCTAAGCTGCTCTATTATTTCCACTGTGGAGGACAAGTCTTTTCAAAGTACTGAAAGTTTTAGAATATTACTTTGTGTAATTAAGGTGTTAAAAGGCTTGTGTTAGCTTAGAAAGTGGAATTTTTAAGTAGAAATGTAGAGATCACACAGAGCCTTCATCACCAGCAATATGTAACACAAATACAATTCACTGTGTGTAATTCCAAATTTTACAGTCTATTAAACCCTTTACTAAACAAAACCATGATCTGAGCAAAAATAAAGTACATTAAAAAAAAAACCTGAGGCTGCGATCCTTCAACTGCTTACTTATAAACAAATTAAGGAAGTAAAAACAGGAGGTCATACTTTCACATGACCTTAAAAGGTCACACAATGTGTACTTTATGCAAATATCACGCGGAATGAAAACACCAGAGCTACATTAGTTTTTCTACATGTTTTTAAGTCTCATTCTCACATTCATGCTATTTATTCTCACTGACATGACTGTTTAAAAAAAACCAAAACAAGCCCTCAGTAGTTACAGGTGCTCCAACTCTTCCCCAGGCTCTCACAATTAATGTTATATTCCTCCAGCTATGGCTCCAACTTCAGGAGGAGAAATTGCTACCTGTGCATTGCATGAGCAAACCTCTGCCCGTGCTGACAATACAACAGAACATTTTTATTTTTAAAGTAGGCTAATTGGCTTTCCAAGTCTAGTTCATATGTCCAGAGAATAAAACAAGGAGGAAATACTTTTAATTTTGTTCAATCTCCAAGGACCAATCCAGTTAAAAAGCAGCATCCATCAAACTCACTTTACCATGGACTCAACAGCTGAAAAATGAGTTCTAATGAAGCATGTTGGGCTCTAAACCATGCATGGAAACAGAACTTGTAAAACCAACGCAGTGCAGCTCCTGTCAACAATGTTTCTCTACTCACTCCAGTCGTTTATGAACAGATGTTTGCTTAAGGAGCATTAAGCTGCTGAAGGTTTCCATTTCTGTGCTGAAGCTAGAAGGAAGGGGCTGTCACCATTAAGAGGCCAATTTACTAACACTTAGAAGGAATCCCAAGGTTTAATCGTTGGTTTTAAGGCACTGTCTTCTCTAAAGAAAAAATGATATTTTGGTTCATCAAGTAGACACTTTTCATAGCAAACTGAAGTGTCAGGACCTAACAAGCATTTGAGCAATTTTGCCCCATTTTAGAATGACACTACTTCTTTTACAAAAGAAAAAAATCATACTTAAATTATCGTAGCTCTGTTCAGCCTGTCATCTCCACATGCATTTAGCGACCGACACGCTTTACGCCCCTCGAAAGAGAAGGCTTGTCAGGAAAAGCCAAACACACAGGACAGCTTAACTTCTTGCACCACATCCTTGAGCCCTCTCCCTCTCCCAGCTGCGGCGCCGCTGACCCCCAGGAAAACGCCGGGCCCCGCCGCAGGACAAAGCCGAACC
>VXAD01007716.1:0-50069 GCA_013399195.1 Dicrurus megarhynchus | reverse complement strand
TTGGGGTTGGAGAGGACCCTAAGTGTCAGCTAGTTCCAACCCCAAGAAAGTCTGCGTTAAAATTGTAAAGAATAACGTTTAAAAGGATAGCATTTAAGTAACGTGCAAAGCCTGCCGCTCATCCTGTGGCCGTGGATAACTGAAGTCCGTACAGCCGTCACAACGCGGTGGCAAATTGCATTAATAAAATAGCGAGCGAAGTGTAACGCTAGAGCTTTGTTACAGAATCACAGAATGAATTAGGTTGGGAAAGGCCTCTGAGATCATCGAGTCCGACCTGTGACCCAGCACCACGGTGTCAGTCAGGCCACGGCACTGAGTGCCACGTCCAGTCTTTCCTTAAGCACCTCCAGGGACAGTGACTCCACCACCTCCCTGGGCAGCCCGTTCCAATGCTTAATCACCTTTTCTGTGAAGAAATTCCTCCCAATGTCCAACCTAAACCTCCTCTTGCTTAAGACTATGGCCTCTTGTCCTGTCACTTGTTGCCTGCGTCAGGAAAATTAATCCACAAACACCAAATGTTTATGTCTGAAAAGGAGACAGAGGAGTCTTGTAACTTTATTTGAATAAAGGGAGAGGCCATGGGGCATTTCCCCTGGGGTCTCTCAAATTGTTGGAGAACGAAGTCTCCTTTTAATCCTAATTTCCCGACCGCATTTCCCTCTCTCTTTCCCCATTGGCTGAGGTACTTGAGAGGTACAGACTTCCTGAAATGCCTAATACCTAAGACTCCCTTCTAATGTATAACCCCCCCTTTATTTTTAATTCTTATTGAATTTATGGTTCTTCCCATTGTTTCTTTCATCTCTCAATATCCAATTTCATTTATCAGCAGACCTATAATGTATTTGTAAAGACAAATCTCTTTTTTTTCCATTCATCAATCAGTGGAATCCTTCCCATTGTTTCTTTTATCTCTCAGTACTAGTTTTATCTTCCAGCAGGCCCACAGCTTGTTTGTAAAGACAAGTCCCTCATTCCTTTCACCTGGGAGAAGAGGCTCCTGTCAGGGAGCTGTGGAGAGGGATAAGGTCACCCAAGAGCCCTTGCTCCTCCACAGGCTGTATATACATACACACCATGTATTTGTTTGGCTGAGGGAGGCTTAAAGCAAGGCCATTCATAGAACTTTTCACGTTCCAGATAGGTTTGTGGAATAAAAATGCCTCAAATGCATTTAAGGGTAATTATAATTAATCTGCTAATTTAATCAGCAATAGAAGGCTTTTGTGAAGCAGGGGGGAATTATATTGTTAATGCAATGTTTCTGTGACGTTCTGAATCCTGTTAGAATAGCTGAAGATAATAATGGATGACTATTAATGAGGCTCTATTACTTCGCCTCCTGGTGGCTGTTCTCTTTTTTCAGCTTAGTGTCAGAAACGCAGAGTGAAGCTTGTGCTGACCTGGCAGGACAGAAGGAGAAGCCTGAGGGAACAGGAAATAGGGTAATTTAGCACTCAATGCTCTTTGACCTTCACCCAGTGTACAACAGTGTGATTTACAAATCGTGAGGGTCCACCGAAGATCCTGTAAAAGCAGTGAAATACTTCGTTGTAAAGCAACAGAGAAACGAGATCTGCCCCCCGCCCCCCATATCTGGCAGTAGCCATTAAATTCCAGGGGCCCGAAGTATCCCTTTCTGTGTAGTGCTACTCTATGAAGAATCATTTTCCATTCCAGCTGTGTTTAATTGGTGGTCATTGGCTATGACTGTTAATCATCCTGTTGTAAATAATACAATTGGAGGAGGTGAAATAATAATTACCTTCTCTTTTACATCTGCCTCATCAATCATTTGAATGACACATGAAATAAAGATGCTGCCTGTAAACTACACAGACAGCAACATGAGCCCCAGTGTTGTCTAAAAAAATCAGATTCTTTACCCAGTGCAACAAGCCAATAATTACACACTTGAGAGAGAGATAGGTTTTTTATTTCAGAGTTGCACAAGCCTGGGTCCTCTGTGGTATTCCACAAATCAAGCACACCAACTATCAAAACGTTTTACTATTTATACATTTCAGCAAACAAAGGAATTAGGGTTCATTTGCTACAAGTTACACAGTTCTCTTACTAATTAGTATTCTCTACTCTATTGCTTAATGATTCTCTCGCTTCTCTCGCTAGTTAGTCCGCATGCTCAGGCTTTCTCTCGGTCTGAGGTGGGTTCTCAGCTGGTGGCTGTGATCTGTGCCTGCCGGAATTACCTTTTACCCGGGCAGAGCTGACTCAGCATAGCCCTGAGTTGTCTTTATTAGCTTCTTCCTTATCTTGGGACTTCTGATAAATGTCCTTGGGGCCCACAAATTCTGCATTCTCTGTGTTCACCGTCAGTGGTACATCCTTCTTCCCAAGCCTGGTTAACCTCCCCCTGGGTCTGAGATCATTGAAGCATGTCCAGCCCTAAACCTTAAGAAGGCAATTCTACCCACAGGTAATTTGTTTTTCTAACACCTGGACATCACTTAGAGCTTGTTAGCTGCTCTCTGTTAAACGGATTAAATCTCCCTTCCTGTTGATTAGTCTTGAAAGTATGCAAAGACCAAACATTAAAGAATATCCTTTCTTAAGAAAATTTTACATATTCCACATTTTGCAGCACTAGCACCCTAAAGAAAAACAAAATAGTAAAGCCCTTCTTGTGCAAAAGCCCAAAGTCACAGCACAATCATGTACCTCAGAAAAAGATCCAGAAAGATAAACAGTGTCAGTAATCAGGTTCTAGATTAGAAGGAAATTTGTTAAGTAAAATTTCCAGATGATTTGAAGAAGTGACTCATCTCCTAAGCTACAAAGAAAGGCAGAAAATTCCCCCAAATAGTCCCTGCCAGTCTGACTAGGTAAAAATTTCCTTCTCTTTCTTGGTGGCATTCAGAAGTTTCCAGGACCAGAAGTGTTAATCAGCATGCAGTTGTGAGTCCATAAAATTCACTTAACTTGAATGCATGATCAGATGAGAGGTAAGTGTTTCACATTAAAAAGAAATGGAGGTAATATTCACTTAGGCATAGTGTGAATGATTGACAAGATGTGTGGGATTTCTTCAGTCATTTCTGCATAAGCTTTGCTGGTTGAAGGAGATTACATTTGCTTGTGAAGGCAGACTGACTCTTCATAATAGCATTAGCCATATCACATATTAGCTCTGTGAAATGGAATTCATGGGTTACAGCACTAATTTCAAGGTTGTATTTTTAACATAGGAAAGTTTCCTTTACAGAATTGCATGGACTGTAAACACTGTCTCTTATTTGGAGATGATTCCAGCATGGTGTTCTATCCGTTTTCAAATAAACGGTGAGGTGTTTTTAAAGCATATGCTTTCAAGCCATTTGTTTTCTTAAAGCATGGTGAAAAAAAGTTCCAATTTTGATATATCCATCTCAACGTGAAGCCTTTCTGCACCGTGCAACAGAGGTTTTAAGTCGAGATGGCCTGGTCTTGGTAGCTCCGAGGCTGAGCCTTGACTTGCTGGCTGCAGCCTAAGTGGCTTTAGCCGTCACTGCTACCGAGTCCTGAACTGTCAGGAGAGGGCGCTGCCTTCCCAGAAGTCTCAGATGGAAGAAAGGTACTGTGGTGTGTCAGGATGATTCTGAAAAGCTCTCCCAAAACCCTGCGTGGTCTGGAGGCTCAGGCTCTCCTCCTGGTCTGGGAATTGAGGACGGCAGGAAGAACTTGCTATGGTCTACATCCATGTCCTTCATAAATCTTAGTCATTCGCAATTCTCAAAAAAACTGACTATGTGGTATTTATAGAGAAAAAAACCTAGGTTTTATTTCTCAGTTTGAAGACTACAACATGGCCCCTGTACGTAAATTTTAGTTATATATAAGCTGTACCGTATATTGTGTAGTGTGGTGCAGAATATCTTCTGAAAGATGTTGTACTGCTGGTATGGATAGTGCAGTTCTTTTTCTGTTTTTCTTTTTAATTTCAAAAATACATACAGTATAACATGGCTCCTGGCAGTGCAAGCTTTTTCTGGCTTCCCCACTGAGCAAGGAAGTAACTTGCTATAATCAAAGGCTAGATAAATCTCCAAAATTCAGGCAGTTTGCTTCCCTCTCTGCTGAGTCTGGCAATGCTGCTGATCAGAGACTAGATAGATAGTCAGTGTCCTGAGAAATGATCATGCTTCGTTTTCCTTTTTGTTTATTATTTAATTCACAATCAAATCAGACATTTAAAGATTTTAAATTATCCATAGAATGAATTTAAAATGGTCTTTTAACCTACCAAGTAGTTTAATTTCATTAATGCCAGATGCTTTCATTTCTGCTATTGGCTCCATCCTTGGCCAAGTGCTCTTCAACATCTTTTTAACACCTTGGGTGCAGGACTCAAAGGAATACCAAGTAAGTTTGCTGGTGTCACTAAACTGGGATGAGCTGTTGACTCCCTCGAGGCCAGAGAGGCCCTGCAGAGAGACCTTGACAAATTAGAGAGAAGGGCAATCACCAACTGTATGAAGTTTAACAAGGGCAAATGCCAGATTCTGCACCTGGGATGGGGCAGCCCTGGATGTACAGACTGGGGAATGACAGGCTGGAGAGCAGTGCCATGGAAAGGGACCTGGGGATCCTGGTCCATGGCAAGTTGGATGTGGGTCAGCAGTGCCCTGGCAGCCAGGAGGGCCACCCCTGTCCTGAGGGGCATCAGGCACAGCATCGCCAGCCGGGCAAGGGAGGGGATTGTCCCAGTCTGCTCTGCCCTGGGGCAGCCTCACCTCGAGTGCTGGGGGAAGTTTTGGGTGCCACAGTATTAAAAAGACATTTATCTATTAGAGAGCATCCAAAGGAGGCCACGAGGATGGTGAAGGGTCTGGAGGGGAAGCCATATGAGGAGTCACTGAGGTCACTTGGTCTGATCAGCCTGGAGAAGAGGAGACTGAGAGGAGAGGGGAGACTGAGGTTGAGACCTCAGTGGGGTCTTCAACATCCTCACTGAGGGCAGAAGAGGGGCAGCACAAATCTCTGCTGGTGACCAGTGATAGGAGTTGAGGAAATGGCCTGAAGCTGAATTGGGGCAGGTTTAGTTTGGATATTAGGAAAAGGTTTCTCACTCAGAGGGTGGTTGGGCACAGGAACAGGCTCTCCAGGGAAGTGGTCACAGCACCAAGCCTGGCAGAGTTCAAGAAACATTTGGACAACACTCTCAGGCACATGGTGTGATTGTTGGGATGTCATGTGCAGGACCAGGAGCTGGAATTCAATGATCCTGACATGTCCCTTCCAACTCAGCATATTCTATGATTCTAATATTCTGTGAAATCATTGTAATTCATCTTCACAGAGTGTTTTGACTTCTTCTCATTCTGACATGAAACTGAATTGGCACATTTCTCTGAAATGTTTTAAATTCAGTAAAACTGCATTTATCTTAGACCCTTATATCTGAAATAGCCCCTACAACTACATTATCAAGCAGAAAGGTCTTTTCTGACTGAATTGACCAATCAACCTCAAATCAAAAGCTTTATATGAAAGTTTTTTGTGGCTGTGGTTTCATAAGGTGGGCATTATGAAAGCTGGCTGAATGAATAATATGTGCTTTCTGCTGGCTTCTAAATGGGCATCAGTCAATAAAAGAAAAATTCTGCAGTTACTGTTAGCTGAGTTAAACAAAGCTGCAGCTGAGCAGAGAATGAACTGTTGCTAAAGCAGCCTGTTACTAAACCCCACTGTCCTTTGGCATGGAAAGATGGTAAAACAGATCTATGAGCAGTGGATACATATTTCTTTGGGGAATGGTTGGTGCCTTTAGCTCCATCCCGAATCAGTGCAGCCTGCCTGGCTCCTCCCCAGAGCAGTGCAGGGCTCTCATCTGTGTTAGAGCTGAGGGAGCCAGGAGCGCCCCTCTTGGCCCCAAGGCATCATCCAGCTGCATCAGAGCCCCCTTGTGAAGAGCCCACTCGGGTCTGCAAGCTGCCCACGTCTTCTGCATCACTGCTACTCCCTTTAGCACTGACCTCTGGGCATGCAGAATGACCAGGCACTGGTTTCTCTGGTTTTGGGGATCCAGCAAAGGTGGTTTAGCTTTTCCCAGCTCCCCAAGCAGGGAACTGTCTCCATTCTGTTCTAGTTGCAATGGCATAAAATATAAAACAATGTAACATATGTTTCAGATGAAACACATAAGTATTCTGTTCGGTGGAGTGCAAGTTTGTTATTATATCATTTTCACAAGTCTCCCTGGATATCTTTGCTGGAGACATTGTACAAAAGTGAGACGGCATTGCTATATCAGCAGCCCATTCTCTTGTGATTACCAAGCCATTAAAAATTCCAGAATTGTCTTCATATAGGCCTGAATGTATTAACTACAAAGAACCCTGTGTAGTTACAGAAAACAGATGATTTAGAAGTCTCCTACATCTGAATGTAGGTTCTTCGGGTTTTGACTCAGGCTTATTTGGGCAAGAATATGGTTGTTGGCACTCAACAGTGTTTGTTGGGAGGGTTGGGGTGGGGGTTTTTTGGTTTTGGTTTTGGGGTTTTTTTGGTTGGTTTTTGGGGGGGTGGTTTGGGGTTTTTTGGGGTTTTTTTTGTTGTTGTTGTTGTTGGGTTTTTTGGTTTTGTTTTGCTTTGCTTTGGACTGTGTTTTTTGTTTGGTTTGGTTGTATGTTTCTTTTAAAGAACTCCTTTCTGAGTCCTGACCACGTTTGCAGCTAATTTGGAGCATCTAATGAACATGAAGGCTCACATTCTTGCCATATGAGGGCTATCCAGTGGATTAACCAGATCATGAATGTTTAAAGAGCCCCATTTTACCTGCTGTAGCCTAGACCACATCCTCCAAGTGGAACAAGTTAATGACTTCAGTGTGGCAATATTATGTCTACACCTGGCCTCAACATATTTGCGTACATAACTCATCAGCAAGGTGTGCAAAGTGTATTTTAGTGCATGTACAGATTAATGGTGGCAAGGCTTGTCAGCAGAGTCCAAAACCAAACCAAGGTCTGACAATACTTCCTTCTCCTAGGAAATGATATTGTGTGAGTACCTCAGCTGTCAGCAGGAAAGCAAGATTTCTAGTGCCCACAGTAGCAAAACTTTCTAGTGCAACTAAGTGGTTTGCTTTGGTTCTTGTTGGTCTTTGTTTTGGTTTTTCCTTACTACAAAAGCCCATTAAAAAAGAAATCAAAATTACTCATTTCAAGACAGTCCCTTGCCTTTAAGAGGCATGGCTTGTGAGCTTTTTACATTTAAGATGAAAAGTGCTTAAAGGTGTTTAAGACCATTATTCTGTTTTAATGATCTCATTCATTTATTGGGCCAAGGTGAGTTGATTTTCACAGTCGTCCTCCTCCCTGGTGCGTCAGCTGCTTTCTGTGGGTCAGGAGTCAAGAGCCTCCAACACCCCTGAAGAGCAGCTGATAGGAAATTCCAAGGTGCAAACTACTCACTCTGTGTATGTAATAGGCACGATGACAGCAGCCTCTTGCATACCAACCTGTGCAGGGTAGTAGCATACATTCCTGTATTCTCTATTAACATCTATTTGAAGACATTTTCATACCTAAGGCATTTTAGAGTCTCGGGATATTTTGTTTGGTTGTGGTTTTTTGAGGTTTAGGAACACTGAAACTTACTACAGCTGGTTTGGGGTTTTTTTACACATATTTAAGAAGATCTGCAATATCCTGTTTTAATCACACAAGTTCATTTCCCTTATGTATGTCAACACAGTCCCTGAAATTCAGGTGTCAGGTTCAGATGTTTTGATTAAGTTTTCCTAACAAACCAATGTTGTGTGACTGGCAGTGATTCTTATCAATAAAAATAATTTTGAGATTTTTTTTGCAAAGGTCATGTCTTTTCATTTCTACAGTGAATGACAAAATGTCCATTAAACACAAGGGATAGTAGCATTCAGTTCCAGGTTTTAAAATGGAAATGGCAGAGGTTTTTCTGGGTTAATGACAACTTATGTCTCAAATGCAGCTGCTATGCAAGGAAAGTGCTTTGTTTCGTATGTATTTTTCAAAATCCTTCTCATTGTCCTTCAGACTTGTATCTGTTGCCTTGTTTATTTGTTAAAATCCTTCTCATTGTCTTTCAGACTCATATCTAATGTCTTGTTTCAGAGCCATATATTCCAATTTTATCCTCTGTCATATATTTCTGCAATAGGTTTGCTTTCTTGATCTACATTCATTGAGATGCAAAGCATCTGGGATGTAGGCACATAAGGAGGCTAGATCTCAGGAAAAAAAAGCATTGCTTCCTTGAAAGCTCTTGCACAAGGAATGTGTGAGATTGGCCGTATCTGACCCTAAACTACCTGGCAAGGTTGTTGTCATAAACAAGAAGACAGAATCAGGAGAGGAAATACCATGTTCCAAGTAGCTAAAATGTGTTTGAATGCTAACAGAATGTCAGCCCCAGCTGCCCGAGTCCTGCATGCAACGACCTTTGGCTGCACCAGAAGTCAGGATGAGACCCTCAGGTGGAGGAATCTGTTGGGGTCCCTGTGCCATCCCATTGTTGTCTCACAAGCAGAAAGAAGAGACTGTCTGCTGACATTTGTACCAAGAACAGGCTGAGTGGTGGAAGGAGCAGGCAGAGAGGAGTGTGGAGAACAGGTCGGGGAAGGAAACAGCAGGGTGGCAAAGACAAGCACAGACAGCGGGGCAGATGAGGAGATGAAAAGTCCAACCTCCACCCCTTCTATATCCAGGATCAGTCAGAGATCTGTGGAGAGCAGCTGAACCAGCTCTGTTTCCATGAAGAGAGCTAGGAAAGATGAGATTAGGTAAATCCAAGTACCTGAGCAATCTGTTTAAGTTCTTTAGGCCCCTCTTTCTAAATCATGGCTAACTGGGTTTCAGCACTGGGAAAAGGATGCCATCTCTGAGTCAGCCTCTTGCTTCTAGGAAGCAAATACGATCCCATCAGGCTTACATGGAGTCACTGATGTGGTCTGCAGGAGCCCTTGCCAGGGTGTGTCTCCTCCTCACCATTCTCTGCATCTCTGCACCAAACATGCAGTCTAAGGGCAGCCTGTGGCATTTCAAGGGAGCAGTGAGCTGCAGCTGCCCCATCTCTAAGCTTACTGAACTCAAGGGGTGTTCATTAGCAGTGAATTTGGCTCACAGTTTTCAGTTTTTAACTACTGAGCTGAAAAAAAGTGTAATACACATAATAAATCCTTCAGTTTATAGGGTCTGGTGCTTCTTGCGAGGAGCCTCGATTCCCAGCACAAGCTGATAACCAAGCTGATGTTTTGAAGGAGAATCTTTTGTCTCAATTTCCCTGCATTTATCGAATTGCTTATAATGTAGGCCAAAGGGTCTTTTCTGTCTGTTTGGTCAGATGTAGGTCAGCAGTTCAGTGGATTTAAATGAATGACTGATGGCAACCTCCAATTGGTTTGCATGGAAATGGCATTGGGCCAATTGCCTGGTTGTGGAATGTTGTAGGAGCAGAGGAGACATAATTATTTCCAAATTTGGCCATAATCCATATTTTATCCATATTTATCCATATTTTGCTGCAAATGGCCTTGTCTTCTTTGGCAAGACATCCCATGGGCAGAGAACATATCCTTAGTAACTCACTGTTCTTATACTGGGTATCTACTACTGTTTCGTACTGGGTGGAGTTTCCAACAAGTTCTCCTCTGTGGAGAGGCCAAGACACATGACCCTTGCTAGTCATGCAGCTATCTCCCAGAATCGGGCCTCTGGCTCCTTGGCAGCCTGTCTCAAATGCTGCAGTTTATGGGATCATTCACAGTTCTTTGAGCAGCAATTAATTCTTGGTACAAAACCTGTTGGCAATAGCCTGGGTTTTTGGAGAAGCAAAGACTCCTGTGCATATCCTCATGTGGAGCAGGAAGGAGTTTCAGGAGCGCTGCAGAGATCTCCCATGAGTCAAATGCTTGTTCCTCTTATTCAAAGAGGCAGTGGGATGTGAACCAGCTTTTGTTCCAAAATAACGCCGGCATTTTAGCACATGACTGCCCCCCACAAGTATGTCCTCTTGTACCTTCTGGGATCGTTTTGTGTGAATTGCGCTGATGAAACCCAGTTGCTATCAGATGGCCCTTTGCAGAGTTGCTTCAGGGGTGAGGAGGATGTAGACTGAACATGCTGGGGTAGCTGTCACAAACTGGCCTATTCTTCTCTTGCTCCTGGCCAGCCAGTCAGGGATGGTTGGTGTATCCACTTAGTGGCTGCTGAGCCATGAGTCTTCTGATCTTTTTTCTGCATAAATGTCTTCAGATGCAATTTGACAGCAGGTTACACTCAGAAGATTTTTCCACTCCGTAGTTCTACACTATCAAGACAGGCTTAAATTATCCTACAGGCCGTGCCTTCAAAGAGGCCTGGGTTAGTTACACATCTCTGGTTTTGACTGACAATTTATACACGCTTACTAGCTAGGCCACTTCTCTAGAGAGTCCCCTTTTCTTGATCTGACAGAGATGCAGGCAGACAGAGCTACAACCCTGTGCTATATAGAAGAAAACCAGAGTGATAACCCCTACAAAGCATGATAGAGTCACTGCATGCTCGGGTTTGCCTTGGAGCTGCTTTGCTTTTACAGAGCCAGACCAGTTTCTCCTGAGTCAGATTCTGTTATATGCACACTATTGTGGTGCCTTTAATTCAGTTTAAGAGGGGAACAGATAGGTTTCTTCCTCTTTCACTATTGTTATTGCCCTGCTTTCTGAAGTGTTCTGGTTGCATCGCACAGCTACAAGTGTGCCCCAGGGCCTGGTGCAGTTAAGTGTCTGTCGTGTGTTTTGCCCTCTTGATTGTATAGAAGGAGTCATCACTGCATTATAAACTTATCTCTATAGCTTTTCAAGGCTCGTTCTTGCCTGTGGGAAAGCTTTGTGAGTGAAAAGTGTCAGGTTCTTTGTGGGATAGGCTGGACTGTTACACCCTGAGCTGCATCTTGCCATTTCTTTTTCTGCACTGGAACTGATAAGAGGGAAGAGATAGGAGCAGGTCAGAGCTGTATGGGACCCCAGTCTAATGCTGGGCCTCGGTAAGCCTCTGCAGGGGTCTCCAAGTTTCTCTTGGAAGTCAAAAATTATGATACTGAATGGGTGAGTTCCATGAAGAACAGGAAATGATCTCTGCAGTTGTGGCAGCTAGTGTGTGGGAAAGATGCAGCATTTGTGTGAACTTTCCAGTACCAGTTGTATTCCTGTGAATTCTTTTAGGCTGATCTAACACCTTGATGTTGAATTCAACCGTTTAACCTCCCAGGAAGCAAGCACAACCATTGCAGGACTTTCACTGGTGCACAAAGATGCTCATTGTGCTTCCCATTGCACTGGTATTGCTCAGCTATGAAAAACCAGAATCACTGTTTCTAACAAGAAAATGATTGCTAGAAGAGAGGGGTCTCCCAAAAGATTGTAGGTGGTAAGTTGCTTTATTGGTAGAAAGCAACAAGCTGTAGTGATATCTGCCTAACACACATACAGGCTTTGGACTCGGTGGTGTTAAAATAATTTTGAAGATCAGAAATAAATCTGTTTGTGACTGCCTGTATGTATTTACACTCTTCTTGCAAAGGACAAAAAGAACAGAGATGCCTGCTTCTTTGACGATTAATATTGTTTGTCTGCATGAAGATTGTTTTCTCTGAGGCTTTGATGCATGGTCTTTTACAGCTGCTCGCCTGTAAGATTCTTCCAGAGGCTACTGCAGAGCAGCCAGCTGCAATTAAAAGTGAGAAGACTGTGTCCAAGTCCTTTGACTTCTGATTCTTTAACTTCCATTATCTTTAAATTACTTCTCCAGTGCTGTCACTCTGTCAGAGTGGGATCACCCTTGCCTAGATCTTTGCCCGTGGTTTAGTATAGCCTTAACCTGATTAGGAATCTGAGGGTTTTCTCCTCATTTCACTGGGGAGTATTAAAATGAATTATCCTGATATGGAGACTATAAAATAGGTAGAAGTAAAAAAAAAAAAAATTCAAGCACTGATTCTGTATGCTCCAAAGACCTCACCATCCCAAACCCCACTAGCAATGAAAAAAGTTTGTAAATGCAAAGTGTTGTATGTCTGAAGTCTTCAGGTTTAACAAAATGTCATTGTCCCTCTGTTGAGAGTCCATAGTCCCAAATCTTTGCTCAGTCTTTAGCTGGACAAAGTGGACAAGGAACTTGGAGTGAGTTAGAACACATCAGGACTCCTGAGTTTAGCTAAGACTCCATATAAAAATAATATTGTCTTAGAAAGCAAAAAGGCTGTGTCCTTCATCTGCTGAGCAAGGGGTTTCAATCCCATAGTTTTTTCCTGTGTGCTGGCAGATGCACAAAATAGGGTGCATTCTGACTACAGCTAGATAAACAGCTGGAGGGGTGTTGTCTCTGTGCAGAGCCACAGGCCCGTCCCTTTCTGTTTGCAGGCGCTCTGCCCATTCCCCATCCTTTGTAAAGGCTCCAGCCTTACAGGAGGGTGACCGTGCTCACACACAACATCGGTGTGACCTGAGACTGAGCCCAACAAGTGGTTTCTGTCCCATTCCCCCAGAGCTCATCGCTTAATAAGTAATATCTGATGTATGTATATTTTGGCAAAGCACTCTGAAACGCCTGTCAGGCTGAATCAGACTTTGTGGAGGTAGTGATCATTCGCCCATCCCTGGCATTCTGCCCTTTTGGAGTCAAGGGAGGGGATTGTCCAGCTCTGCCCTGCACTGGTACAGCCTCACCTCGAGCCCTGTGTGCAATTTGGGGCACTACGATATAAAAACGACATTCATCTATTACAGTGTGGCCAAAGGAGGGCTATGAAGATGATGAAGGGCCTAGAGGGGAAGCCTGATGAGGAAGGGCTGAGGTCACTTGGTCTGTTCAGCCTGGAGAAGAGAAGACTGAGGGGAGACCTCACTGGAGTCTTCAGCATCCTCACTGGAATGAGTGGAGGGGCAAGCACTGATCTCTTCACTCTCATGGCCAGTGACAGGACTTGAGGAAATGGCATGAAGCTGGGTTGGGAGAGGTTTAGGTTGGATATCAGGAAAAGGTTCTTCACCCAGAGGGTGGCTGGGCATGGAACAGGCTCCCCAGGGCAGTGGTCACAGCACCAAGCCTGACAGAGCTCAAGAAATATTTGTACAATGCTCTCAAGCACAGGGTGTGACTCTCGGGTGTCCTGTGCAGGGCCAGGAGTTGGACTCGATGATTCTGATGTGTTCCTTCCAACTCAGCATATTCTATGATTCTACGAAAAAATGGTAAGCTACACACAAAACTGGCAACCCAAAACAGCTCAGGTCAGATTTGTTTGCTGTTGTAACCTCCTTAACATCTGTGGAGTACCAGCATTGTTTCCTCTACATTCAACTGTAGGAGACCACCAAGGAATGAAGGTTCAGTACTGAGACATTTGGCATTTCTGGTGCTGTTTGTAAATAAACTCCCCAGCCAAGAGCTATTGCATATTTTGAATTCCAAGAAGGCACTGTTCTGTGTCTTCCTATATGTGCCAGTGCTGAACAGTTCAAAAAGCACAGTGAAAAAGAATTGCCTGGTTCAGTCTAAGAAAAGTGACAAATCTGCTCTCTTGAAACACAGTTCTGCTTTATCTGGCTTTCCTTTCAGTGGAAGGGGAGACACATAGTGCTTTCCTATTGCCACCTGTTTCTGGCAATGCAGGACCTGCTTGTAAGCCACTTACAGTTCCCGTAACCAATAATTACTTTGGCTCTCGCTAATAGGAAACTCTGCTCTCAGCAATATGGAAGGGAATTAAAAGTAAGTAAAGGCCACGTGTTTATAGAGCCCTTCCCACGTCATTAGCATTTCTAGTTGATAGAGTGTATTGTTTCTTACTCCCGTGTGTAGAAGATGCTTGCATTGCCTGTGGAATGCTGAAAGAGGGATGTTGTGCAGGCGCTCCCTAAGTGCCTTGGCTTCTTCCAGGGCTTTTTATGCAGATCTTTTTGCAAGCCTGGCAGGAGAGGTGAACCCCTGTGGAAGCAAAATTGCAAGTGTCTTCTTTATTGTGTTAGTTATTCATAACCCTCTGCCTTCAGCACTGAAAGCTTCTGCTGGTTTTCACTTTCTTAGGGTGGTAGTTTCTTTCCTATTAGGCACTTCAGGAAACACCTGGAGTTGCCTCTCTCTGGTCTACTGTTCCCATATGTGGTTTATTTGGTTTTTTAACTTCAAACACAGGATGTGTATGTGTGTGAAAAGGAGATCAGGCATCTACATTTAGGTGTTCGATAGGAAGTGAGTGTCTTCAAGGTTCCTTTATAATCATTGGAGCTAAGACCTCTGGAAAGTCATTCAGGGCATCAAAATCATCCCTGCTAAATCATCCTCTGGAGAAGCATCTCTCTTTCCACTGCCTGTATAGGGAACCCACAGAGACCAGACCAAATTACCACAGCTGAAATTAGATGCTGCAGAAGGTGGCATAATACCCCTGCAGTTTGAGCTTCTACTCACCCACTGAAAGGCTTGAAAGGCTTCCAGTTTTCCCATTAATGTAGTCACTCTGCTCACCTAAGCAAAAAATTAAAAAAAAAAAGCGTCTTTGCAGAAAATTGTGTATTAAGCACCAGCCCTTATTGCACCAAATAGCACTTTTAAATCCTCACCCCAGGAAGCTGTTGACACATGTTGGAGTCACTCTACCACCTTCTCCCAATAAATGCGTGTGTAATTGTATTTGTGTGTATGGTTACACGTTGCTGTGGAGGTGTTGGCATGCTGATCTAGACCTGCGAGCCAGCCAGCACAGCCTGTGGCTTCATGGCCCTATATAGTAGTTCTCCTGTGAAGGTAATCAGGATCTGCCTCTGGATCTCTTTGAGGGCTAAACTAAGCAGCTTAGAAGATGGCAAATGGAGCTGCTACATGCCCGAGATGGGTGGCAGTCTCACAGTGAAAGCTGTGACCTCCTATTTGAAACCTGGCTCACATCACCCTGAATGTTATGAAGGATATTTTTTCCTGCCATGCCCTCTCCAGAACAAAATGTTCTCTCTGAAGCAGTATGCTCTGAGAGGCCAGGTCTGGCTACTCCCTTCCAGCACTGCAGGTAGAAGAAGATGTCTTTAACATAAAGGAAGACACAAAAATTATCTGGAGGCTGGCCAGAGACAGGTGGGAACAGGCTGAGAAGGTGGAGGTCTGTTTGGTCTGGTGACGTGGCTATGTAGATTCACTGTCTAAAATCCCTTGTGGGGAGAGAAAGACATGGAAGGAGTCACTGGCTGCAGTCAGTTTGGGGTGGGGGGATTTTCCTTAAGGCCAGGTGTAGGGAAGCTTGAAAGCACACATTTCAGCATAATTAGAGGCTTTTCTGACATGAAGATAAAACTTGATATGCAAAATCTGTACACTTGGATTTCGTGTTGCGCTACACCCCCAGATTTGGCCTTTATCTTACTTTTACATCAGGATGTTAGGCAATTCACCACCATCTGCAATTTACTTTGACTCTGGTGACTGTTAATTCTTACAGCGTGGATTGAAGACATCTTTTCGAAAAGTTTCCAGTGTGTTATTTGGTCTTTAAGTTGAAAAGTTCTGTGTGCCTTGAAAAAGGTGATAATAAACATGATGAAAATGTAAAGAAAGCTAAGTCATACTAAGAAGTTAGGTTATGGTCTTCTCTTTATTCATCCACCTATTAAAGGATGAAAGGGCATATAATGAGACAGAAGAGTGGTACATTGAAGGCAGACAGGGATTTTCTTTGCATGTAGTATGTTGCCATTCATGAACAATATCCACATGCATAAAAGTAACAGGATCCTGCAAAAGGTCAGGCATGAAATAGCCTCCAACACCAACTGCAGTCACTGCAGTAGCAGTGGTAAAAACATAAATTTCAAGATTATTGAATGGCTTTCTGAGGTCAGCTATGCTATAGCTGTCTGTCACAGCATCCCTTGTGCTGTCCTCCAAAGCACATTCCAGTTAACACAACCAAGCCTGGGAGCTATTTGCACTGCCAGTTTTATCAAATGTAATGGTCACCATGCTCCTGTGATGGTCTGTGACCATCAGTTTATTTATATTGGATACAATAACAGTCTACTGGGATTCTGGCATTCTGACACTACCTGAGTGACTGCTGAATGCTTCAAGTGTGCTTTAGTTATTTTTTCCACAAGCAAACTCATATTCTGCTCTACTTACTGATGCTTGGGTTAGCTCTTAGTGGAAAGTTTCAGACCTCTGCTGGTCCTGTACAAGTCCTGTCTAATCTAGCACAATGGCAGGACTGTTAACCTGGCTGATTAATTCCCAGAGAGTCTGGAACAGCTTCTCTGACATGAAACAAATAAGTGCTTTATGGGACCTGTAAGTTCCCAACAGATGCTGCTACACTTCAGCCCTGCACAGGCAGCCCCTGGTTGCCTCACTACCAACTTTGCTTACAAGCAACTTGGCCCTCCCAGCTGTCTGCACACATCCGTATAGTTTTGTTCCCAGGAATCAGCCTTGCTCTTCTGCAGTCCTGGTGAGGTTTGGTGAGCCAAGGACCTCTGCACCATGCTTGTCTGTGCAACATGGGCACCCCAAAGACTGCCTGCTGGTAGCTGAGACCCAGGACTGAGCCCTTGAAGGATGCCTAGGGATGGCCACCAGTTCTCTGTACTGGTACAGAGATAATCTCATGTGTAATGGGATCAGGTAGGACAGGAGACATATGGGCCTTCTGACCTCATATCTTTTCATCCTAGAAAGGAAAAGGCAAAGATTCTGCCTTTTCACAGCTTCCCTTTCAGACTGGCCAATGTGAGCCACGCAGCTCTCAGAGGACACTCTCAGAGGTAAAACCTCTGAGCTTGCAGTTGTTGAATTTCTGAGCCGTGCATTCTTGCCCTTTCCTCCTACCCCAAACAGTGAAATGTTTGCTGGTGCTGTCCAGGAATTCATCTGTTGGTATTTTAATATGCTTGTGTATGATCACCCAGTTGCTACAATTACACTGCGGGAATCTTGTTTCTAAAAATACACCAATCTCTGCTGCTCTCCAACACTAGCATGAGGTAATGGATCATGTTCCCTAGTTGCCAGTCACATACAGGAAGAAGGTAATCAATACAGCTGGCAGTATATAAAGACTACAACAGTTTTAATTGCAACTAATTTCCTTTTCACTTAAAAACATAATCTTCTAGTCTGCATTATCACAGCTTCAGCTTTACATTGCATTAAAACAAT
This sequence comes from Dicrurus megarhynchus, assembly GCA_013399195.1. NCBI lineage: Eukaryota > Metazoa > Chordata > Aves > Passeriformes > Dicruridae > Dicrurus > Dicrurus megarhynchus. Next base: position 32,901 of record VXAD01007716.1, on the reverse strand, counting down.
CATGTGCTTGCCTTTGCTAAATAAAATCCTGTTATTTTGCTTGAGAGCATCTTCGGAGTAGCTCAAAGTGGTAAGGTTGATTATGGGAACCTTAAACCAGCTCCTACTCCAGCAGGTGCTCTGTTGCTGTCAGTGTACTTCCACCAAAATCGAGAGAGATTTTGCATCACTCTGGTTGTGATTGCTGTATTTTGTCTAGGGAAACGTGTGCATGTCATCTTCTAAATTTAAGGTGCAGCAAGCTCCCTGATCTTGTTCTGTCTCCTCTCCTGCATTATTTAAATGGCAGTTGAAAGCACTGTGAGTCAGTGGAGGCTGCGAAAAAAAATGACGGAATGCCATTCATTTTTACTATTATAAAAACTCGTGTTTTGGAAGGATTTCGCATTACAAATAGTGCCTCTGATCCCAGAGGAGCTACTCAGTGTATAGCCATACTCAATGTCACCATTGTATATTTTTTCCAAATAATGTCTGCCTGGTGGGCAAAGGAGGGGGCTTGGGAGCCTGAACTTCAATGTTGCAGCCCAAAGTCTCAGTGATGGGACATTGTGTGGAAATCAGTGTATTCATTGACTGCTGAGTAATGGCTGTTGCATCTCTGTTGTTCCCTCTCCCTACCCGTAGAATAACAGCAATAATGTTAGAAATGGCAATGGCCATTCATAACTTAACACTAATTTTAGATTTTGTCAGTGCTTTGAAGTTCTTCAGTGAGCAGTGCTAAAGAAAGTGCACCTTGGCTGGTGTCTGTTAGAAGACACATAAAGCTCTGAAGCCACAGAAGAGTTCCTCTGGCAGTGGGGTTTCCAGCCATGGTTCTCTCGCAGAGAGAGGACTGGCCATTCCTGAGGAAAGGCAGTGGAAATGGAGGGGAATGGATGTGGAAGCCGTGTTCTGCACTCACCCAGTAATCCAGTACTGCTCCCAGTTTTGCCCCTCAGAGTCTGTTTTATGCCCACTGTAGCTCATTGTATCTTTCTTCCAAAAATTAGGTGTAAAAGGAACTCCTCTATCCTTGCTGCAGGCTTTGTACTTTTAAATTAAAATACTTTGTTTTCCCCTGGAGGTTATAGTCAATCTGTTACTTTACCAAGTGTTTTTTCTACCTAGAGCCATACTCTGTCCTGAGTTCTGGTCTGGATCTCTCTTAGACAGCCATTATCTTTCCCACTGAACAGAAAATTTCTTAGAGAGCAGCCAGGAAAGAATCCTCTCTGCCTCTTGGAGCATGCAGTGCTGGAGCTGCTACTGGAGCTTGTCGTGCCTTACAATACTGTCAGCATTGGCTTTTCGCCCATCAAAGGGTTTTTTTGGAGCCAAGTGAAGGCAGAGCCACTGAGCACTGTCAGAAACCTCCAGCATCTCCATCCATGCTTGGCAAGAGGCTGCTCCACAAGAACAGAGCTTTGCTTCTCTGCTCCATCGAAGCAGCTCCAGCCCATGGCTCTGCTGTTAGTATCAGATTGCTTAGTCCTGAAATCCTCCTTTTCTCTGCCGCTTAGATCTCCTGTTCAGCTTCAGTGCAGTTTTTCCGATCAACCAGGCTTTCATTCCTGCCTTTCAGAGTCACAAGGATGCCCTGCTCTGCCAACCAGGAGTCAGCATAGCTCTGGTTTGCTGTTGCTTCTTACTCCTGAGGGAGAGCAGCAGGTCTCCTTCTGCCTCCTGGGAAGAGAGCTGCTGAAAGACACCTCCTCCTTGGGGTCTTTCACAGAATGACCCCTCCTGGCATCACAGCCCTGGTCTAGCAAGGCAGCAGTGAGGAAACGGAAGCCTCAAAACCTCAACAGGATAAGAAATGTGTAACTTTTGAAGAACGCTGGAGCCGACGTGGTGTTTCAGAGTCAGCCTCTATTCTTAGAAAAGTGGTGAAAGTCATAATTTAAAAATAAAATCAAGTGCAGCGCTAGCAAAGAGTCATATTCATGGTATTCCTGTGAGTAAATCCCTCAACATGAATTGGCTTCACTTGAAGCTCAGAAACACTCCACCAAAATAAGGCCCAGCTGTGAGGTGTCTGTAGTACTGATCTGAACGGGAGAGAAGTACACATGGCTCTTGCCACATCAGGTGTCCTCCTGACCCCTTCCCTTCCCCCCAAAACATGCCTGTAGTTTACTTTAGTATTATAGGTCTAACAAAAGCCTTCCAAGGACCTCTGTAGGAGCTAGCCCATGCAAGTGGTGAAATTTAATGTATATTCCCCCTTCTGAAAATCCCCTCAGGCACTTTTGCAGCTGCTGTGTGGTTCTGCTGTCTGGTGGGGACTAGATGATGCTTTTATACCATTCACAGCCATTTCTGGTTTGCATTGAGGTTACCAAATGCTGTGTTTTATCTCAGAATCTCCAGATGTCAACATATTCCTTCCTAGGGTTGTGTGCAGTAAACTAAGGGCCAGTGTCTGGCTAGCTTTGAGCAGGGATGGCCACAGATTAATACTCATGGCTTAGAGCTAGGATGATCTTCCTGTGCAGCATCTGAATCAGTCATTTTATTGGGAGAAAAAACACAGAACTAGCTGTATTCAAATCCTGTTCATCTGCTGCTTTAGTACTGTTTGAAATTTGAGGTTTTCTTCAGAAAACTTCTTCTGTGTTTTACAGCCACAACAGGATGTAGGGCATAACCCTTACCCACTTGGGTCACACAGAATTTTTCCAATAACTTTAACTGAGAGAAGCCGAGACCTTAAAGTTTCCTCTTGCACTCACTCAGGCCATGTGAATGTGAACTTTAGTTAAGGTGACACCAAAAAGTGAAACACTGGATCTCATAATAATGTGCTCCTGGAGCTGATCTGGTGGTTTTACTCACCCTGCAACACTCACGTATGAATCCAGCCCCACCAGAGCGAGCTGAAACACACGTGTGAGTTACACTGCTGTTTTATCCTGTGCAGAAGTGATCAGTGACCTGTGTCTCATAGCCTGGCTCTGAGCTCTGAGTCGTGTTAACTCCTGAGGCTTACACTGCCCAGTGATGTCAGCAGGAGTCTTGCAAGAGTCAGCAAGCTGTTCTTTCCTCTAATGAACTTATTTGATTGTTCTGTATGGTGCATTTAAACTGTAAGGCAGTTTTACACAAGCTGCTACCAAAGCTGCACAGCTCATTCTAAAGTTTCACACTACAGTTTAATGAGGGAAAGAGTCTGAAAAACAGGAGATAAAAAAGCCAGAAGTTAAAGAAGTCAAGAGGATATGTAATGAGCATTGATAGTTCAGATAAAAGACAGAACAACCTAGTGAAGATTTCATGTTTTATTGTTATTAAAAGTTCATTATGAAATCAGCACAACACATAAAAATAGATCTGTGGTGAATGATACATATTACTGTTATTGCCTGGTCGTTTTGTGCACACTCTCACTTTTAAAAATCAGAAGGTAAGGAATACAAGACATTTCACCAGCGAACTGTGAAACCAGCGTTCCTGCAGCAGAGAGAGGCTGTGCTTCCTGTTGACTCTATCCAATGTATAATGCAGTCAGAAATAGTCCTCTATTCACACTTAAAAATAAACTCAGTTTTAGAGTATGCCCCAGCTGAAAATAACTGGAGAGTGAGAGCTAGAAATAACTCTTTTCTTAGGGACCTATTTCCATGAAAGTCAAAGGGATTTTTGACATGGATTTTAAAAGCAGAAGGACATAGTTATTTGTTGACAGACAGATGGAGAGGCCTAGCAACAGGAGCTAGGGAGGACCTGTGGCAGAGTAGGAGTTTATTATTTTGATGTTGCACATGCTGCTGAATCTCCTTGTTGTAGTAATTGTCTATGTTCATAACAGCAGTGATTGCTGGGAGGAGCTGGGAGGGTGTATCAAAGCCAGATAGGGCGTCTGCAGCTCATTTTTTTTTTCTCCCTGTTTGGGTTGGCCTGGGTTCTAACCCTGAACACCATTCATTGCAAAGTGACTTTCACCTGTGTGCTTTCTGATCCACGTGAGAAAATCAAAACAATACCACGATTACAAAAACCCTCACCAGCTCACTTACTGTTCCTACACTGGCGTAAGCTTTTCTTCCTTACTTCTGTGCTTATCACAGAGGGCATTTGGGGCTGCCCTCAGCCCCTCTTGTTTCTTACATTGTCACATCAACTCCAGGGGTGCTGGGAGGTTGCTAACCGGCTCAGCAGAACTGTGGTTCTACAGTTTTCTGCATGGAAAGGTCTCTGTGCAGCCTCAGTGCAGAAAACAGTGCTGGAGTTTTCTGGGGGGAGCATTTCCTGTGGACAGGAGGCAAAATGAGTCCCACATCAGGTATCATGCTTGAATGTCAGTGTGGAAAAAAATACCTCAGTGGCGTGGCTACTCCTATATTCTCCTGTTATTTATTTGGGAGCCTCTTTTACATCAGGCGAGTAGGAACATGAACCAATCCATGCTGTCCAAGCTTGTAAGCAATGCTGATTTTTTGCCACATGTCCTGGTAGGGGATTGCAGAAGGTACCAGCTAAAAACGTGGAAAAAGTCCATCCCTGGGAAGCTGCCCTGCATCTCCACAGCCTGTGCTCTTGTCTGGCTCTGAAATGCCCACTAATACCCTCTGAACTCCTGCTCTGTTAGGACTACAGCACATCATGCTACCCCAAGCTCACTACCAAGCTGATGGGCGCTGGGGCTACTCTGGCCTTGTTTCCTCCACAGTCAATAGTTTCAAAGCCGAAGATAAAAATCTCAGTGCTGTTCCCTGCATGAAAATCTCTGGGCTTCAGTCTCAGCCTCACGGCAGGAGAGCGACAAGGGTGGAAAGCTGGCACAGCAGAATGGTGATTCAGGCTCTCGCTTTGGTTTTCAGGCTGTTTACTCAAAACAGCCCTTGAGAAAGATGCTAGGCCTCAAGCACATGTCACATTCAACCGGTTTAGCAATATTACGCCTATTTCTGCTCAAACTAGCCAGGGAGGGGAAGGACAATATAATATGTTAGTGCAAGTTCTCAGAGACAACATAAGAATATTTAGTACAAAGTGTTCTTTCAAGGTGGGGCAAACATTTCTAATTGTGACACAAAAAGAAGGTATTTTGTAACAGTTTTAGCAAGTTGCCTGTGTTTGTGTGAAATATGTTTAGACAGACTACCTCACATGACACTGAAATATTTCAAGGCTCTTTCTGAGCAGGCAATAACCTAGTTTTGGTTTTTTTTAAATCAAATCAGATTTATCACAGCCAATCCCAAACATGACTAAATAATTTGGTTGTGATTTTTTTTTGGTTAGTTGCATTTTTTTTTGCTTTTTCCTCTTTGGAAAAATAAAGCTATGCTAAGTTGAGTGATTCCACTGCACATGGGTTTTACCCATTCAAGACTTCGTTCATTGCAGAATCAACTTTTCATTCAGAGGAAACCACGGAAATATTCAGCTAATAAATTTTAGCATAAGATTTCAAAGGCTGGTTCATTCACTCCTGAAGTCCTGAAGAATTGCAGCTTCCAAGAAGCTCACAGACTGCTTGTCCGTACTGAAAAACATTTTATAAACCTGGCCTAATTTGGAAACAGTCTATTAGGGCTTATATCCAAAATGAAGATATGAGTAATCCTTAAATTGTGGAGACTGAAAAATTCAGGTATAAATTTTGCAGTGCAGTCTCCCATTTGAAACATTTGGATTTGACCCAAAGTCCGACTGAGTAGAAACAATTAAGGCCTCAGTTTTCTCTGACTTACACGGCACGTGCAAGTGTTCTCAGTTGCTTCTTAACAGGATCAGCCAGTGTAAGTCAAGCACGAGTGGAACAGCCCTTGGTTACACAGACACCATCCTTGTTTCGCCTGCCATCACCTGGTAATGCCAAGAGCACAAGAAAAATAAAAAGGCTTCCCATCAGGTGATAGACAGACAGATGTGGAAGCTTTCTTTAACTGTGACTTTCTGCCCTTTCTTGAGCTCTCAGCCAAGCCATAACCCATCAGAAGAGGATTCACAGCCCTTCTTGCCTCGAAGCCTAGCTCAGAAACCACAACAGGGCAGGATCAGGTGGTGGAGTTAAGCAAAGGCAAAACCAGAATCAGGGTCAAAAGAGCATTTTCCCCAGACAGCAAACTCCTGGAGCAGGAACAAACGGGAGTGCCCAGCACAGCGGGTGGGAACAGGAGCAAGGCAGGATCACCGGGCCCTGGCTCCCACCAGAGATGCCCCTGACACTGCACTGAGTTCACCTTGGCATCCCTGGTGTAGGCACTGTGCTGCGCCGGGCCCCCGCAGGAGAGAAAACGTGTGGGGGCTGTGAAAATCCAAGGCAGCCAAAATGCTTTTTCTGGGATACAGTAAAGGCATGGAGGGGGAATCTCTACTGGTGGGCTGTCAGGGAGATTCCCTTTGGGTTTGTGCTACTGTAGGGTCATGGTGCTTACTTACGCTTACTTCCCACTGGCCCAGCAGGCCAGGCCCAGGCACTCAGCAAACCTGGCTTTGGATGTCCAGCTGGAGAAAGCACTAGGCACAGAGGGTGCTAAATTTCTCTCCAAATAGAATTCATCTTGTGCCTGCATCAGCTTTGGAACCATAGGGAATTTCCAAGCTGGAGAAAAATCCAAAATACCTCATGTAGAAGCACCTTTCCCTTGGATTTTTATTATCATAATTTTTAAGAATATATTTTGTACCGAAACACTGTCAGCATTCTTTATACAATGGAAAATGACACAGTCATTATGTATCATGTAAAAGAGTAAAAACAGAGCAAGACAGGAACATTTCAGTTCAATCTGGAGTACAAATAGAATCTGATGTACAGCTTAAAAGCCACACAACCAGATAAAAAGATCATCTGGAAAACAACAGGTTCTCTTTTATTTTGGAAGTAGGAAGAAAAGTCAGGGAACGTCAAATGTTAAGGCTAAAAATTAAATTTTTAACTTGTATTTTATAGGTGGCAGCCTGATTCTTAATTCATCTGCAGCAGCAGCAACAACCCCCCCTGCTTTACAGAGATTTGCACTTGCATGAAATAAGAATCAGGCTTCTATGCTCGGAGGACTCTGATTGACCTCAACAGGCTTTGGACTAGAGCCACAGTTGGAATTTCAGCTTGCAGTCTAAGGCTTCTTAACTGCAGGCCAAATTAGCACAAAATGAGGCTTTGCATTGGCATTCTACCCTTAACTTTGGATATTCCAGTTCTGGTTGCTTTAAACCCCACTTTTATTGCAGGTTTAACATAGTTCCGTTTGTGAGAGTCTTCTCTTTTTGTTTTGTTTTGGTTTTTTTCCTTAAATACTGTGCTACGAAGAATGTTTTCATAGTCTGTGTTTTAGTCCCTATATTATATGTTTTCAAAATTGCCTAAATGTATGTTTATATCATGATTATAACTACTCAGAAAGACCCACTAAAGTCCACTGTGAGCAGCCAAGGAAAAAAGTGTATTTAGTCCTAAAGAAGTCAAGAAAAGTGGCTGTGTTCACTTATAGTGTAGCACAATGACTGTGTTTATACAGCTATACCTACTGTTTAAAAAGCTACTTTTAAAGTTATTATTCATGTGCAGTAGCTGATTTTCAAGCATTAATAACTTGGCTGTCTAGACAAGTTTTAATTGTCATATCAAAGGCCAAATATGTTCTCAAACAAGTGTAAAGAATCTCCCATCTCCCTTGGAAAGAGGCTGGTTCTCTTTTCTGAACTAAGAGATTGCCAAATTTAACTTTTTCTCAGGTTATGAAAGCACAGTAAAACCCACAAATTTGCTGTTTAAGTTTTTAAAATGGATCAACTTCAACTCAAACCTATCCTGTGCAGCAAAGTTAGTAAGCCCTGAAAAACAGATTCTAGTGAATATGCAGAGTTCCCCCCACCAACTACCATGCCCACGTTTTCCCAGGGCCTAGAGGGCTCCATTAAAATGTAACTAAATGTGTGACAGGAAACATGGTTTTTCAAGAACGATATGTAAAGTTTACCCAAAGAACCTAGGACATTTTGTACATTCAAAATGTTTACAGTTTGCTGTTCTTAACCGTCAGTAAGATTGTTCATTTTTACTAATAATACATACAATGAGTATAAATAAATAAACTACAGATAAGTTTTAAAAATTGTATTAACAATACGTTGTGCAAAAACTCGTAACGATCTACATTCTATGCAAATACCCTGACTAAAATACACAGGCTGTGTCCACACACCCTCAGTCAGTTTTTGCACAGTCCTTGGGCCAAACCAGCAGCTGAGGGCAATCAGCAAAATTCCATTACAAGCTATGGAGGTAATGCTGATTTACACCAGCAGAAGGGCAGGCCCCAAGGTGTGTGCAAAAATGCCATAGAAATCAGTGGGAATTGTGCTTGCCTAAGGACTAGACAGTTTGATTGTACCCCATTAAAGTGAGTGGGAGTTTTGCCATTGATTTCCATGGAACCAGGCTCAGGCCCCGCGTAAGGACGTCAGCACGTGGCCCTATGTTGTGCTACACTACTCCACTTCAGTGCAGAAACAGTATTTGCAAAAGAAAAACTTGGTTTTGTTGTCACTACTGTTCAGTAACCAGTTTTAGTGCTGCATTTCAGAGACTGCCTTTTCTGTGAGATTTGAAACAAGACTGCAAGTCTTTCTGAATCCATTCCAATTTGATTATCCAGCACAGGTGGGCTATTTTGATCCAAGAAAAACGGCTCAATGTCTATTAACCAACAGTGCTCTTCATTAGGATAAAAAACAGCCCGGTTCATCGGCACAGGAGTGAAGAACTGCATGCGGAAAAGGAACAGGGCAGCCTTCCTACCATAGCTGTGTCCAGAGCCGGCTGTCACTGCTCCCAACAGACGATGGCACCTGAGCTGGTTTGGAATCTGCAGTCCTAACAAGCTCAGCCCAGTTTTGTAAGCTGAAGATCTCCATTTATCTTTATTGTGTCAATCGCTGAGAGTGTTTCAATACGGTGGTAAAAATCAAAGAGCTGATGTCCATCCACAAATATTCTAAAACGGGGATGCTCGCAAAGTATCTCAACCTGTAAAAGACAAAACGTTGAAGCACGTTCACAGTGTAACTGGGAAGTTGCTTCACAGCACACAAAGAGCACTTCAAGCAGTGTTGGTGCAGCTGCACATTGTGCTACTGATGTGCCACGCAAGAGGCAAGGCTGAGACCAGTGTGTGCCCTTGACACCAGTTACACTATGATGGATCTGCTGCACAGGGACATTGATCCAATCTCACCTTGCCGTAGCAGTAAGCACACTGGAAGCCAGTCCACTGGCTACTGGGAGGTTTTGTGCCTTGGAATAATGCCAGAAACAGACTCAAACTGCTAATCACAGGAGGAGGAAATTTTATCTCCAACCCAAACTTTGCATTCCTTGCTACAAAGTTGTTGGTTTTGGTGGGGGTTTTTTTTTGCTGCATAAGGGGGCAGTTCCCTCGGCAATGCTTTCCACACTGCTTTTAATTTACTGGAAGGGAGTAAACACAGAAGGGGGATATTAAGTTTGTCCTCTCCTCCCACACGTACACAGCTGCTGCAGAACTAAAAACCCTTCACTCCTGGGGCTGCAGGCAGTCCCTGTCAGACTAGACTCCATCCTGGGGCCGCAGTGAAGGAAATGCAGTGCAGGATTGCTGGAATTCAGCTAGACAGTTCGCAGGAGGCACAAACAGGATCAGGGAGGGACACAGCTCATCCCTCCTGCTGAGAGACCTGCAGAAATGCTCTGGAAAAGCAACAAAGCCTGGAGCGGAACAAGCTTGGACACGTTGGGAGATTCCTGGTGTTAGGGGTGGCTTGAGAGGGTGTCCTGTTGTTAAGCTTTGCTGGAACTGCCCCGGCAGGAAGCTGGGACACAAGAGCACAGAACATGCACTTTTACAGGGCCTTGGAGACCTCCAGATCTAGACACACTAAGGAGAAAATCTTCAGGGAAGCCACATGTAAATCCTGGGTCATTTCCAGAGGCTGGAAGTCCGGAGTGAAGTGCTGCTACCAGACACTTGACTCTACTGCTATTACAGTGTATAAAAATGGGAACAGGGCCCATGACAAACTGACTGAGCCAAAGCCCAAGTGGCTTAGAGCATGTTGCAATTGGAGAAGTGGCAGCAGGCAGTCCAGGAGAGCTGGAACTCCTGGGTATCTGGTAGTGCACCAGGTACCAGGGAAGCGGCCGTGCTGCCATGGAGCTCCTGTGTCACTGCAGCAGTGCCTGCCTGAGGCCTTGTTATGTAAAAGATATGGTTAACACTGCTCACGGTCTGCTTTTCACATCACCTGCGGCCACGCCACAGTGCTAATTGGACTGGATCACAAGCAATTGGCAAGAACACTTAATAGTTTAATTTATTCACTGAGAGGGAGACCATCAAAGGTACAAAGTCAAGTGGGAGCCTCAATTCCATTTGGGCATTTGGGAAAAAAGGAGGAAAAAAAAGGCAAAAGAACAACTCCCTTTCTACAGTCTCCCACGCTAAATGTGCGCTATTGCTGTCCTGTAATGTCAGCTGTCATTAGTGGGACATGCACAAAACTTGCTCTGGGTAATTTGTCTGGCTCGTCTGAGGGCCCAGGCACCACCCAGTGCAGGAGGCAGTGAAACCCTCTCAGATGGAGCAGGACCCAGCCTCCAAGCCTTTTCAAGTGCATTTCCCACACCACGAAAGGGTGTTGCCAGTTCTGATGGGAGGGTGAGTTTGTAGAAGCAAGTAGAGCGCAACCAATTTGCAGCAAAACCAGTCATAAACACCCTCTTAAACACCAAGCATCTGGGGAGATGGTGAGCTTTTGGGGTTGGGGGAGATTATCTTGGGGGCAAGAAGGATTAAGAGAGTTTGGCAGCTGGTCATAGCACTGACATTTAGCAGAGGGGCCAGTAAGGTTTTGTAAGAGCGACAGGGAGGAGGAGGGGTTTTCTGGGTCAGCTGCATGGAAAAGGCATGCAGCCTTTTCTCCTCGATGGAGTGAGAGAGAAGCAGCCCTCTGCAGCTGCATACTTTGTTAGTCCTGATTTGCAAAGACATCTTCACATAACCATAAACACTACAGATGGGAATCTGCTTCTAGGTCATCCCAGTCCATCCACAGCACCACAGCCACTTCCATATACACCATTTCCAAGTGACTACAGATTTAAATTTGATGGAAGGTTTAATCCCAGGGTTCAGAAAAGAATACCACTATTGCTTAGCTGTTTAATCTGCTAACACAAAGACCTACGGTCAACCTTAACATAACATCCCTGGAGACAAAGGATGAACACGATCCTTATTAGCTGCACTAAATTGCAAACAGTATGTCCATTTAAAAAACCATCAAAATATACGGCAGTCCCACTGAATATTAACATTCTCCACTAATAACTTGTAATGCAATGCCTGTAATAACATAGAGGTATTTCTTAATTTATGGCTATAAAACTAAGCTCAGGAAGTTGTGCTTCATCACAAAGTATTACAACCTCCGACTTGTCATAGCGCCCAGGTGAGGTGTTCACAGCCCCATCTGAACTGCCCGCAGCTGCACGTAGCAGCGGGATCTCCATGCAACTCGATGGATACAAACAAACCAGCAACTGGTGTCTCAACTGGAGCAGTGCGGGCTACACTGTGATTTCATGAAAGGCACATCAGGTTCTGCTGCAACTCGTATCAAATGACACTTTATCAGACACGGTGTAAGCCACCGCCATCCTGGTACTCACCCTAAAAGGCTGGTCCGGTATAAATGGAAAGTAAGGAATAGACGACTGCTCTTCCCCCCATTCTCCGGCTACACAAGAGTTTCTAACAAACTGTCTCTCTGTAAACACAGCTTTCAGTTCTATGGCTACATCCGCAGGAGGATCTTCTGACTCTCCACAAGTCAGACTGATGCCAAAGCTGCAACACAAACAGAACAGTTCTCATTCAGCCAGAAAAAAAGCAAAAAAGCCCCAAATGCTACCAGTCTTATTTCTCAGCTTATTAAAGCCATATAGCGGCACAGGGTGGAAGACAGATCAGCTCGTTCAAAGCTCTCTGAAAGCTCAACAGAGACAAGGACATGGTTATGGCATACATACGTGTGTGTGTGCATGGCATTGTGCATATATGTGTACATATATGCAGATATATATACTTGATATGCTTCTTCATTCCCAAGTGAAAACGAAATCCCTTGAAGAAATGCCCCCTCTATGGGTCAAAGGAGAAATCAGCATGCTATATTTAAAATGATAAAAATAATCCTTTCCAGAAAGGAGGGATCCGTGCGGATGTGTGTGTGTGTGTGTGTACGTGCGGGTGGCCGCCCCCCTTCGCCCCCTCCCCGGGCCCGGTGCCCCCGGCGCGGGCAGCCCTGCCCAGGTGTTACCTCTCGGGGTTGAGGTCCACTATGCCCATAACTAAGATCTTCTTTCCCGGCCTCATTCCTCCTTTGATGTGCCCACAGAAGGGGACGACCTGGAAAGGACAGCGGGAAGGTGGCGAGGGTCAGCTCGGCATCAGCAACGGCCGCCCTTGGGCAGCCGGAGCTGAGCGGGGGCGGGGGGAGTAAAGGGGTTGACAAAATANGCAGAAGTAGGAAGGCGAGGAGGAGGAGGAGGAAGAGGAGGAGGGGAGGTGGCCGGCTGGCACTGCCTCGCCCGGCGGGGAGCCCAGCCCTTGGCCCGAGGGGGAGCCGGGCAGGGAGGGGCGGGGGCTGCTGCCGCTTCCTCCGCTCCGCAGGCCCGCGGCGGGGCCGTCCCTCGGCGAGCGGGGAGAGCGCAGCTCCGCTGGGGTGGGGGGACGGCGGTGGGCCGGGGCCCCGCCAGTCCGGGCCCCTCACCTGGCGCCTGCAGGTGATGGGTGCCTGGGGAGGGGCCACAGGAGCCCCGCGCCCGTCATGTCAGGGATCACCTTTATGGTTGAGCTTGGACACCCCGGCGAAGAGGATGTGCCGAGCCGGGCGTCCTGGGTGACTCCCCTCCTCCAGAGGTGGGGACATGGCTCGGCCCCTCCGAAATGAACCTCCACCCCTCTCCCCTCCGGGACCCTCATGGGGCTGAGACCCCGAGCGGGGTCGGTGGGCAGAGCTCCGGCCGGAGGGTGAGGGCTCGGCCGCGGCTCCCCTGGGCCCGCCGTCCCTGCAGCCTCCGGCGAGGTGCGGTAATTGCATAAGCCGGCCCATGCCGGTGAGCTCCCATTGACATGCAGTGGCCATAGTTATGCAACGCGGCGGTGTCTGCGGGTGTCCCGCTCTGCGGGAGCACGGCGACCTCCGCCCGAGGCCGCCGGCCCTGCGCGTGCCACGCCAGGAATCCCTCGCCTGTACCACAGCAGGAGTGACTCGACCCGCCAAACATGCTGTCGTGGTTCCTTTGATGAGTTCAGGGTCTTGGGTGGGGGGAATTGAGGAAGGTTTTCTTATCACTTCCTCACCACTGGGATTTGATGGCGTGAGCATCGCTTTAGAAACGTGACACAGCAACTGGACTTGGCATGTGCTCTGCAGGACCTCGCACAGGTCCCTTGGCTTTTCGTGCCTCTTGCTTGCACACTGGGCTGGGTTGGTGAATGTCCCTGTCCTTCCTCCTCTGAGGTGCTGTGAGGATTAATTACATTGAGTAAAGTGGAGTGGGAGAAGCAAAGTCATTGCAATATTTAGGGTTTCAATATGACAGTGTCCATTGGGAAACACGTGCAATCAGTAGATGATGCCATTTGAGAAATCAAGAGGTACTGAGGGTAAGTACAGATTGTGCAAGTGTTTAGACACTTGGCTACTTTTTCAGTAGTGCCCACTAATTTGGGCATGTTTTCCTCTCTGGATGCCCAGCTGGGGATGGCTCATAGAAGCTCATGTTTGGAAGTTACATACTGAAGTCATGGCTTCTTCAGGGTGTACCAGCACAGCTGGGCACAAAGGCAGTGAGCATCCCTGTGGCCCAGGTCTCAGCATGGGAAAACCACTGGACTGTTCCCTTCCTGCCAAAACACTGGATGTCTCATCACCACACGGAAAAGCTGGAGACTGAATTTGTAAATAGTGCAGTAACACAAACCCATCACACATCAGAAACAGATGGCTTTACAGTGGTCAGGTGAGTGCATTCACAAGTTTACCACAAAGTGGAACTGGAATTAGTTTGATGGGTTTTAGCTCCTGTGTGCTGCTCACCTCACCACGATGCTGATGCCAACTGCTTTATGTTTTCTTTTTCTGTTGGCCTAAGAGAGAACAGAAATCATCCTAAGTTGGTTTTTTTTCATTTAGTTGTATGGTGTTGCACATTATCCAAAGAGCTCTTTTAAGAACCCTTTGTCTTCTCTGCTGTACAGAGAGCCACTTTGTTGGATAAGATTAAATTCATTGGACATAAAATCAGGCCAGCCAGTTGTTTGTGCCAAAGCATGATGTTTTATGAAGGGAGAGGCCATAATTATGTATTTGTTTTGTAGCTGGTTTTAAATGAACTTTGTCATTTCAAAATAATTAAATAACTAGACTTGTCCATTTGGCTAGCTGCTTTGCCTTGTGCTTGTCTTTTTGGCATGTTTTCCCCAATCTAGCACAAGTGCAGCATTTGTTTCGTTGGCCGTGGATTGACTGGAACGACCTGCACTATGAAATTTTGATGGAAAAGGACATTCATGAATTTTAAAAACTCTGGTGATCTGTGCCTTTCTGTTTCTGTGCCATGTTATCCACTTAACCTGTAACAGCCCAGGATGACACTGAAAAGCCTGTGTACACCACGAACAATGTGAGGCAGCCAGAGAGGAGCTCTGCCTCTGTGTGCCGCTGTCCTGCCTGCATGATGGTCACTCCTGTAGTTTCTCTGAGGGAGGTGTTCTCCAGGAGGAGATTACCTGCATTGTCCAGCAGTCTATGCAGCAGGGTTCCATTTCTAGGCAGCACCGTGCCTCTCACCCATGGAGGGGCTTCCTTGGGACCCAGCTTCCCAGCAGGTTCTCCTCTGCAAAGAGCTGCAGGGTGAGTGCTGCACCTAAGCTCCTGTGCTTGTTCTTCTGCAAAAGGAGAGGTCTGAGCCAAATCTGTTCCCTCACCCATGAAGTGCTTGTTAAATCATCTGTACAAAATAGCCCCCATTCAGTATTTTTAACAGCTTTCTTAGCAGGGAAGCTCTTGAGTTATCATGCTTGAGGGCCTGAGCTTGCAGACTTTGTGGTAGTAGCTGGAGCAACATGGTAAGTATTTGTGCACCACTGAAATGGTGCTGAGGTACTAGTCACCAAACTTGTCTGGTTTACCAAGTGCAAGAAACCTTGTGGATAGGTATTGTCTTCCATTTCTGGGTTTGTACAGCCTTTTGCTCAGTGGGAGCCTGGGACTCTTGAAATGCAGAGAATCATATAAAGATTAAAAAGAAGTGGCATGGCGTGAACACCATTTGGGAGCAGTTAATGACATGCCCAGCCCAGCCACCAAAGCCATTGCTGAGAACTGGCAAACCCAGAACTTCATCTTAATCCCAGCACCTTATATCTGGCAGCCACTCCCTTCGATGATTTAAAAAGGTGTATCTAATTCTTAGCTGGCCTTCACTGCCAAGGAATGCAGCACGATTGCAAATTTGGTGTGGTATAATTACCCTGCCTTTCTTGCCCCATTACCACTGACATTACTCTCCTCATGCCTGGGTTTATAGGCTGACTTGTAGAACCTCTCTGGTTTGTTTTGCTTTTTTAATGACAATGTTGAGAGGATGGGAGGTGTTTGCTGGTTTCATGGAAGCTTCCTTTGGTTTCTGGGTGGCAAGGCACCTAAGTCCTGGTTTTTGTAAGACTGGGAAAAAGCTGAGTAATACAGTAAAGGAGAATGTCTGGGAATAAACTTGATTCGGTGGTTGGAGCCAAGTGTTTAATTGTTCAGAGGAATTGCTCCTTTTCAGAATTACACCTGAATGGCAGTGCTGATAAACAATTACTTGGGTTGTATGGCAGGGGTTTTTTTACCTTTATAGCTTTGCCACTGCAAATCCTCAGTTAGAGGGGTTGTTTTCAGGCATAAATTTACCCTGGGTGGGTATCCCAAGCAGGACTTGGGAGAGGATGGTACTGCCAATTACAGGGGTTTGGAAGGGGCAGGGGGCTGCAGAGCCAAGCAGGAGATGTTGTACATGCCCTCTTGCTGTGTGGCTTCAAAGTGTTCCAAGGACAGGTTCCTCTGGCACTGTGCACCGAGGCTAAATCACGGGGTGCTGTGTTCTGGTGGAGATGTTCCTGAGCCTGCCCTCCCACGCTCACCCGTGGGAAAGACGAGTGACAATTATCGGTACGGACAGCGTGGCCAGAGTGTTTAGCAGCCTGTGTTCTTTCACAGGCTTGTGCTGTCACATCCCCGTGGATGGAGGAGGGAACCCAGGGCCAGGAGCAGCACCTCTCTCTTGACATTTATTTCATGTGGCTTCACTGCTTCTTGTCGCCCCTTGAATTATCATGGTCAAGGGTTTTGCCCTTAGGGTTCAAGCTCTGGCTGTGTGTGAACCTGCTGGAGAAGTTGGTTTCCTGGGGCTCCCAGTAACAGATTGTATAAACTGATGTTTAAGGGGATGGTCCTGGTGGCTGAGTCGCTTGGTCGCACACAGAACTGCTGCACATCTGGAGCAGAGCATGTTTGTATCAGAAATATCTGTCTTGCAGATTGTTAATTGAGGTTTCCCCAGGATCCGAAGGCATGTACATAAATGTGTGTCAGACTCAGTGGAAGCCACCTCCAGCTCCCTGCTTGCCTCTCCTTGTAGCAAACAGGGCACCAACCTGCGCCCACAGCTCCTTCTGTCCCCGGGACTAGCTGTGGGTGCTGGGTGGGAGAAAGGAGCTGGCCGGGGAAGAAGAAGAACAGGAAAGTCACCATGAGGACACGACATCCCTCATCTGCCTCTGCCCCACTGGCTCCTGCATTGCCAATTTCAGGTGAGTCGTGGTTGCCACATCCAAGAGGCAGGCAGGAGAGATTCCCAACTGTGCCCATGCCACACAGAGGGCAGAGGGAGCCAGAGTTTGGGCAGCACCTGTTCTGCCCCTGTGCCCTTCCCCACAAGTGCAAAGACCCATCTCTGCTCTCCTTCTGGGGGGCAGCAGGGCCTGAGGCTGTTTCTGCTCTCTTTCTGCAGCTGAAGGAGTTGTGGGTGGACACACTGCTGGAGTAAGCTGGGGGATGCTCTGGGCACAGCTGGGTAGGAGAACACAGCTCCCCAGTTGGACAGAGGTGTCCCTGTGGCTGTGGGCAGCTCTTGGGCAGAGCTGCCTGACAAGAGAGAAGAGGTGGCTTGGAGCTCAGCTCACTTCCTGTCCATTCCTGCTGCACGGGACACCACAAGGAGCCAAGAGAGCCTGGATGACCCACCTGGAGTCGAGCTGCCTCCATGTCACTGAGTGTCTCTCTGCTCTGGGCTCAGTCCCTCAGTGCTGGTGCTCCAGCCGAGCAGTAGAGGCATCACTGCACGCCTTCTCCTATCCTCTCTTTCCCTGTGGAGCCTGGCCAGTGCTGGGAGCCTGGAGAGGCTGGTGGAGGCCAGCAGAGATGATAGTGGGAGACTTTCAGCTGCCTCTGGCTGTGCTGTGGTGCAGGGACGTGCAGCCACTGGAGGGAGCTTGTGTGGGAGGGAGGGAAGGGGAGTCCCACAGTGACAGTCAGGGTGATGGAGAGGGTTGGGGAGCCACCAGGAGCACTGGTATGTCCTCGCTGGCAGTACTGGGAGAAAACCTGTCATGCAGGACAGGGAGCCTGGGAGCACAGAGTCCCGGCTCTGCTGTGCTCAGTCTGCTGGTGCCAGGTGACAACTCAACAGTGGCCCTTTCTGCTGAGGGGCTGCTCTCCCAAAGGGAAAAAAGTCCTGCCTCCTTCTGCCTTTCTGGTTTTCTCAGAGCTCTGTGACTCTGTTGCTGCAGGTGCTGATTTGTGTTCATCAGCTGAAGCACTGTGACTCCTGGGTCCCCCCCAGCTGATGTCCACAATAAAATGGTCTTTCCTCTCTTCTGACTGTGTTACCACAGGATATTCTGGAGTGGGGAGCTGTTGTTTGGGGATGAATCATGAGGGAGGATTGAGTTTGGGATCATTCCTTGTCCCAGCATCCTTCCTAGCGGGCAGCAGGTCTGAGTTGAGGTGTTTTAGGAGACAAACGAAAGCAGAGTATCCCACCCAAGTGTGGAGGTTGTAAGGGACCTGTGGAGGTCTTCTGGTCCAACATCTGCCCCAGCAGGATTCCCTAGAGCAGGCTGGCCAGGACCATGTCCTGGTGAGTTTAGGAGATCTCCTTAGAGCACGGCCACTTGGCCCGAGTGAGGGCAAGACATAGGCAGGGCATGGTGCCAAGAAGGGCTGTTAAGGATTAGAGAACCTGGGTGTTCTAAACCTAATGAATTAGGTGGTGAATGAGTAAAATGACATGTTAGATTCCTGTGTACAGAGGGGATTGAGCCTTTATTTGCCAGGGTTTTCTGTTTGCTTTTCTAATGAGCTCATAAAATATAGTTGAATTTATGAAGTACTTTGTACTGTAAATATGAGGTATCCAAACATACCATGACACTGCTCAGTCCAGAAGAGGCTTCCTGTGTCTGCAGGACAGGGTGGGGGCTGTTCACTATTTTGAAAAGCTCTACAGGGAATATTCTTCACCTGTAATTTAAAAAACCTGCCTTTATATTCCTGCTTTTAAAGTACTTTCTGCAAATGAAATGTGGAACACAGGAATCTCATCTTTACATTTAAATTGCGATCCCCAGCAGTTCTAGTTATATGCAGAGCAAATTCTGCACTTACTCATATGTGAGCAGTGCAGTCCCTGCATGGATTTCCTGGACACCACTGGTTTGTCCAAAGTGGTGTGTTGGTTTTGGTGCATTAGGAGCAGAGCCAGCGCCTGACTGAGTCCCAAACATCTGCAGGTACAGTGTGAGACTCACAACTTCTCTTTATCATCCAACAGCGCCTTCAGAAGAGCCCAGTCAGTCAGCACATCTGCCCAGGCTGGGGACGAGGCTGTTCCTGTGAGGAAAAGGAGAGATGGGAACTGCGCCGAGCGGCTGATCCAGCCGGGTTTCCCGGCCTGTGCGCATGGGTTTCAGGTGCTGTGTTCCCACCCAGCACTTGTTGCAGTCTGAACTCCTCTTCCTGTCTGGGTCATGTGAGGTACCCTCCATGAGCAGCACTTTGCTCTTACAGGCATCCTGCTGTGCATTGCAGCAGTTCAGAGCTAAATAATTTATCTAGGAAGAATGTTTTCTACATGACTTAGAAAATGGAAGAGAAGAGGAATATTGCAACAGCAAACTGCAGGGTGGACAAATACATTCTGCCTCACAGTTTCTAAACATTGCACTTTGCCACTTTTGTTTCAAAACTGCTTTCTCTCCCATAATTATCTTCAAAAGAGAAAGCTGATCCAGAATGTTTCCCTTTTTTAAAATATATATATATTTTTCAGGGTGGTTTATTGATTTCCATTTTTAATAATAAAGGTGAATAAACAAAAGAAAAAAGCCCCACAGCGATGTATTACCTAGTATTTAAAATAGAGATAATGCTCATATGTGCCGCAGCACACTTCATCTGTGGACATCAAAGTGTCTCATAGAGGTCGTAATTCTCATTTCAAAGATGAGGAAACAGAGGTGCTGAGAGAGAAAGTGGCTTAGCAGGTCACTGACAAAGCAGGGCAAGAGTCCCCTGAGCCTGTACTGCAGGCAGAGGTGAGGGAGCAGAGGAGAACAAACCTGTCCTCACCTAATCAAGACAGCTGTGTCCCAAGTGCAGTGACACTGCAGGGAGAGCACCAAATCATGCCACAAGCCATAGAGCCAGCGAAGCCTGGTTTCTTCCAGTTTTGTGTCTAGTCCAGGGTTGTCTGCTGTGGGCCTTTGATGTCGCAATAATGGGGTTCCATTTGTCTTACTCTCACCAACGGCACTGGGGGAGTCTGGCTTCTCAGCTTTGTTGTCTGTTTTCCCACAACTTTGGGGTACTTGAGAATTTTTGAGCCTTCCCGTTGTCTGTGGTCACTGTGAGGCAGTGGAGTCACCAAGAACACATCCTTGCATGCACACACAGACGCGTTTGTCTTGGCATTGCAATTGGGGGTTGCCTTATCCCATGGAACTACTCAATCAGTCAGCACTTTAATGCTGCAGATCTGTAGGTTTGAACATTTTCTATTCTGTAACAAAGTTCTGAAAGTGGATAAAGGGTGGCACAGTAAGGATGTTCACAATGTTGGTTCGGTAACCACTTATGGGAAAATGTTTCCCAAGGGGAGAGACAAAATTGGACTTCCAGCTCTGTAGCTTCAACTTCTTTGAGCCCTGAGAGGCTCACAACACGGTGAGACTCATTCATGTTATTCATTTGATGAATAACTTGAGTGAGAAGGCTTCTTCACGCCTGCAGCCATGCCCCCTTGGGTCACAGTCCTCTCACATCTTGTTACCCAGAGAGGGAGAGGTTCAAGGGGAATTTTGATGGGAAGATCTAACATAGCGGATTGTAAGCCATCTTGGTTTGTAAACTCTGAAAATACTCTGGGGGGGCTGTTCAGTTTCCTTGATGGTAAATTGAAACCTGCTGATAAGAGGTTGGTTTTCTTAACTTTAACAGACCTGTTAAAGGTAGGCCATGGGCGCCACAGGTCTGCTGGCCAAAAACTGAAGGCACTTGCTCTAAAGAAGCCCCCTGGTATTTTAGGAGTGCTTCTAATGGCTCAGAAGAGAGCATCTTGCTCTCTGAGGACAAGAAGACAGCTGCTGGATGAGTGGCATGAGTTTCATGGTGTGATATGGCCATAAATTAATTAAAGGTCTTGGAGTGTTTTTCATAAAGGGATTTGCCTCTGAAATATAGACACAATTTGGGAGGTTGTCGCACTCTACTCATATTGTAGGAAGCAGCAAAATCAATGGGAGTTAGCACGTAAAAGTAAGTTTGCTAAACAGAATTTTTTCTCTCTCCAGGTGCTGCGAGTAACACTTCCAGTGGGTGCTGCAGTGGGTGGGATCCCTGTGTGTCTGGTTACTCCTGGCAGGATGGTTTATCTGGAGGGGAAGGCCCTTACCCATTAGCTTCTAGTCCACTGGTTGGCTACTGAATGTTTTACATCCCCAGGTGCTTCAGTAATCTTCTTCCCTTGATACTAAGACTTTTTGCTGATTACCAATATGTTCCTTGGACTAGTGAGGCTTTACTGGCTGTTGTTCAAAAGCAATTATTTGGACAACATACACAAATGGTGGTCAAGGAGGGATACCTGAAGATCCCTCTTCTTCACGCCTTACCAGAAGAATGTTCTTTTTGCTGGGCTGGGTGGTCTCGGTCCTCCATTTCGTCTCTGTCATGAACCTAACATTTCTTGTTGGCTGCCCAGTGGTCTGATGTCAAGACAAGCCAAGCCATCTTTCCTTCCCTCCAGCCAGTGTGGGTGCTTTGGCAGGATGTGCTGAATTGATCTCGGACTGAAGTTGACATTTCCATGTCTGCCTTGCCTTTGGTGAGTGTCACAGTCCCCTTGGTTGATGCACCGAATCTGGGCATGACAACATGAGAGGTAAAGCAAGGAACAATCCTCCTTTGTTCCCATGTACCAGTGAGATTCAAAATCCACCTTGAGGAGGCAGGGGATGCATTTTCTTAGTGTTTTGTGTTGGCCATTTTAGGTGTTAATTGCAATTACTGAGCAGTTATGGTACCTCATATTGGAGGTGTAGGTGAGTAGATGGGATTTAGGTATTTCCCTGCTGGATCCAGGCACACGGAAGGGAGGTATAGGAGTTTCTGTGACCACACCTAAACCCTTTGTCAGTCTTAGGCCAGAGCGCCCAGGGTGATTAATTGTTAATGATGGAGGAGCAGCATTGTTTGTCCACTGAATAAATAAAGCATATTTTGCATCTGTTTCCTCCTCCAAGTCTCTCCCAGCTCCTTCCAACTTCCCCACATCACTCCCTTTCCCTAATCTCCCCATCTTTTCTGTTACTTTCTTTGGCTGTTTCAGGTCTGGTGGGCAATTCCCAGGGTGACAGAGGTCTTACCAAGAGCAACCTGAATGTCCCAAATGTCCCTGTACAACCCCCTTCCCAAATCTGTGTCAAAAAGTGATGGTTTTGCGTTTTTGCAATGATCACATTTAATTATTAGTTAAACCTCAAGGTCAGCAGCCACTCCTATCCCTAAAGAAGCGCTGTGCTGGAGGGCAAGGGCATTTAATGATCAAACCATCTGCAGAAGAATTGACCTTTCCATTTGTCCTTCAAAGCCAAGGTTGCCATATTTCCCCAGAACCCATGACCTATATAACAAGTTGGTGTCCTGTTAGGATGGCTGGTCCTAAGGTGTCCATGTTTCCTGCCACCTGTTTCAGAAACTGCCATGGTTTCAGCATCCTTTTGGAAAACAATTCAGTCAGTCCATCGGGTCTTTCCAAAAGCAGGAATGAAGCATGATGGGACACACCACAACCCATTCTGAAAGTAGTACACCAGCTAAATGGACAGCCCCTGAGGACACTGAATCGATATGTAATAACAGTGGTGCTGTATGAAGCTTCCATTCCATCAGAGCAGCTCTATGACATTGATTTGTGTCAGAGAATAACTGGGAAGCTTTTCTCTCTGTGAATCCACTTCTAACCTGGCAGACTTTTACAGCATGAAAGTGTCTGTGTGATATTAGTTCTAGTTTCTTCCATGTATTCTGACAGGGACGTGTTTCTAGTCCTCTTTGCTGAGAGTACATCTCATTTAGAAATGGGATTTTTTTCTGGAAGAGTTTTACATGGGAAAAAAGTTAATTTTAATGACAGCTTTATGATGTTCCAATATTAGAGTCTTTTCATAGCAAAGGTACATGTGTTTTTTCTAGCATAAAAATGTGTGTGTGTGCAGGGTTCTGGGAATCAGTAGAAATTATGTTAGCAAGAATATGGTTTTTGTTCATATGTTGGGAAAGCCAGTGCTGTAATTGAATATAACTCTAAACAAAAATAAGCTGGGTACTGTTTTTCACTCACAGGCCACCCAACTGAAAAATGTTCTCACCCTCGCCATATCAGCAAGGACAACTGTGAGAAGTCAAGTGAGCTGGAGTCAGACTCATCTCACTATCTTCAGCTGTCCAACTTCAGCACCATCAGCTTGACACTGGAGACTCTCTGTAAAAAGGAATTTAGGATGGAATGAACCATCATGGTTCGCGTGGAAACTTGAGGTCTACAATGATCTATTTCTATCCATGGGGTTTCAGGGGAGCCCAGAACTGCCACTTCCAGTGTGAATATCCAGTATCAGCTAGATAAATCCTGTGTTTGACCCCTGAGATACTCAGTAGGTCTCCAGACTCCCAGTCTTACCTCCCACTCACCTGGGTGCAGTGCCTGCTGTATATATACAGCACCAGTCCCTGCTCAGCCTGTCTTAATTAATAACAGCTTTATTATCTGATAGGTACCAACAGAATATAGCCTGTGACACAGAAGGCTCCTGCCCTGGGGATGTTTCCCTGTAGACAGATGGCAAGCAGAAAATATGCCAGAAATGCTCTGCCTCGGAAGGTTCCCTTTCAGACATTGCTTGCTGGTGTGGGCGCCAGCTACACAAGAGGTCTTCAAGGCTAAGGCAGCATGGAAAACCTGCAAGGGAAAAACATGAAACCAAACAAGGGAAAAAGACCCAAGCAATTAGTGTTCTCCAATGAGGGTTTTATTTCAGCCCGTCGCTCTCCCTCTTCGCTTAGCACCGTACATATACACCACGTAGGAGACAGCTCTGCCCAGGGAGATGTAGCATCCGCACAGGCAGGAGAAGAGGTGGGAGACAGCACGTCCTCAGCTTAATTTTACAGACTCGAAGCAGATTTCAGCAGCTGACGTCATGACTGGTATGAGGTTGGTGGGGACGTCGGCAGCAGAGGCAGTAATTAAAGCCCTGGCATTCTGGCCGGAGGCACAGTCATGTCCTGCCTCATCTGAAGCAGAGTTGGTCTGACACAGCAGAAGCCTTTACGTAACCAGGCCAGATTTTCATTTTTGGAGCAACAGTTTCAGAAGAACTACAGAAGCTACAGACAGGATTTGTAGCTATTTATGAGCAGGGGGGTGAGCGCACTTCTGTCACCTCCTGTCTCGCACCTCGTTGGGTGACAAGTATGTCAGGGAGTGAGGGCTGGTCTTGCAGCTGACTACCAGGCTTCCGTTTGCATTCCCATTTCCTCTGTGTTTTCTGTTGGGATAGCAGAGGTTTGCACTGGCATGTGAGACATTTTCTTATTGCTCTCTCCAACCGCAGTCACATTTCAGAAGCGTTTTGGCACACTGCCCTGCTGGCAGCCCACAAGCGCAGTAGCAGCTTCTCAGGCTGAAATGTTTTTGTTGCAATGCATTAGCCCATCTCTATTATCACACAAGCTTTTCCTTTCCCCCTCATCTGCTCTGGCTGTATCAGGAGGTATGAACCTTCTTCAGGAATCTTTAATCTTTTTCAGCATTTGGAGTGAACCTGAATAAACACTTGTTAGGGAAAAAAGCTTAATTGGAAAGACTTAGTGTGTTTCTTGGCTCGTTATTCTGGCTGACACCATCTCTTGCAGATGCAGTATTGCAACAGCAGTAGTGCAGCAATACACTTACAATGGCCTGGTGCATGTAAACATGATTGTTTGAAGGGGGAAGAATCATACTGACATGCCTTCCAACTCCTAATGTGGTCATTGCCTATCCCATGAGCGTGCTTTCCTTGTAGACATACTCACCCAGTGGTTTCCTGGAGAATGGAGGCTTAAAACTGATAGGCATTTTCTAACAACACTTGAAACTGTGAGATAATTAAAGTCAAATGCTTTAATTCATCAGTTCCATTTTCAAGTAAAACCACTCAGCTAGAGTAAGAACAATAGATGACTCCCCATGAGTTCATCAGCTGTAAATCCAGGGTGTAAAGTAAAACAAACACATCATAAAACTTCTGCCCTGTTTTTTTCCCACCTGTTCTTTAGACTATTCATCTCTTCTGGAAAGCTTATTAGTTCAAGACTTTAAAATCATGGGCTATAGGTGAGTAGCAAGTATGATATGCACACAGAGGACACAGGTCTTGATTTGAAGAGGGGTGCGAAATGTTGGCAGCCTTGGTGAGGAATGAAGTGAGCCAGAGAGAGGTAGGCTGGAGGGGGCGTGTGTGATTTGGGGATCACTGCCCAAGTTCAAAGCACTTCTGCAGACACTTGCCTGTAATTATGTATTTAAACACAGACCCGAAGATCTTAAATACCTGCACAAACCTAAAACTCTAAACCTGCCACCTAAACACGTGCTTTGCTGAGTCAAAGCCTGCACAGTGAGGTGAGTTTGGTGGGAGCATTGCGGGGATAAAGGCTCTCACTGACTGGGACCAGCAGGGCAGAGCTGGAGTCCTTTGTAGGAACTCAGCTGCCACTGTCAGAGTCTGTAGAAGCCGCAGTCTCCAATTAACATCTCTAATCTTATTATCTCAAGCCTTTTATCTTCACATTTTCTTGTCTGTTTGTTTGTTTTCTTTAAATTTGTTTACATATACTGAACTGAAGGTTTTTCTGGAAATGCTGGTATGGCTTTTAAGTGCAAGAATGATTCACTGAGAATAATTAATTCAAAGATCTTGGCATCTCTTTTCCTTGTAAAAAAGGTGGTGGATATTCTGTGATTTTCTTGAAAGATTTATCCCCCTGGATGTGCATGTTTACACTCACACCCACACAGACTCACACACATTTGCAAATGCAGACACTTCCCTCTTCTTTTGGAGCTTTTAAGTTCTGGAGCAGCACTTCTGACCTGTACAATTAACCCTTTCTGCTATGTATCTCCTTTATTTATGTCTAAAAGCAAGACAGAGCTTTTGAGGTTGGTGAGGCTCATCCTATAGGTTTTTATCCACATCTTAAACCTCCTGAGCTTCCTGCACCGAGCAGGCACATGCAAACAGCAGGAAAGATCTGTGCCCCATGCCAACTCCTGCAGGAATGCTAACTTCAGGCTCCATCTGGGAGGCTGCTGGTTGGCCTGGGTCAAACCAGGCATTTTTCTAAGGAATTAAACAGCAATGATCGGCTCCGAGAGCCCAGGATTGTTCCCTAGTGTTGTTTAATTTATTAAATACTGCTGTTGATATAAAGGTTATAGCTTGTTCTCATTTTACTATCTATTAGCAGCAAAAGGAGTGAGTTCTACCTCAGACTTTGTAAGCCCTCAGGAGTATTCTTAGGCAATAAATTAAGCCTGGACCTTGCAACTCTGGAAAACAAGCTCATACAGAGCATAAGGGGTAGGATTTCCCCATTGGCACCATAAATGAAGTCTCTCATGAAACTTGGAGTGGCTCCTCACTGTAAGCATCAGCAATACTTGAACTATTTGCTTATTAGAGCTCACAATTTCATTTGAAATTCAGGCACCTAAAGAAAAAACAAGGTGCTAAACACCTTTGAAGAGTAAGATCTTATTTTTTCCCTTGTTCTGAAAAAAGTCACTTATGCAATGCCAGAATTCCTGTAGCTTAGTACTCTCCACTGTTATTTCAGAAGTTAAAAGCTATGATGCTGCTTTTTAATCACCATCACAGCATGACAAAAACGCTACTTACTTTGCAGTGATGGTCATATCATTGCAATACTGACAGCTCCCTTGGGACCTGTGCAAGGTAACAAGAAGGCTGGAGGTGAGCTGGGTTCAGCCAAATAAACACAAGGAGCCCACAGCAGAATACGGAGTCACTCTGTAATTATATTCCTGTTTTTTCTGCCTTGTCTATGAAGCAGAGTCACTGGAACAGGAGAACTTTTAAAAATTCAGGGAGGACCAAGATTATTATAACAAACTATAACAACTCTTGGCTCTTTGAGGGCATTTATCCAAATGTCTCCAAGCCCTTGCTCTTCACAAAGAGAGATAAATGTAATTATCACAGTCCTAAAGTGGGGAAAGATGAGGCTTAATTAACTACTCGTGGATATATAGCAAATGAGTAGCAGAGATGGGAACAGAAACCAGTTTTCCTGGCTTCCACTGGCACCTGAATCATGGTGTCATCTCTATCAGGTACACACCACAGTGGGATAAGCAAGACAAAAGTACCAATGGGGCAAAGCCGAGACCACAGACGGCCCCATGTCCAGCTGAAGTGTCTCTGGATACACCTATTGCCTATGGCCTGGCATTTAGTGAATGCTGCCTGGCATGAGGAACCTGCATGTTGTATGTGTGAGAGACCAGTTTGATTGCCATAGTCTCGTCTTCCCAATAATCCTAAAGTTTACTTGTGGGAAAGAGTTACTGGCTGAGGTAAGTCATCGCCCACCTGGCTGCTCTTTGCTGCTCCACCAGTCCAGCTGTGCTAACCTGGGACTCCTGGCTTTATCCAAGTCTGGAAAGTCAGTGGTTTAGGATGCAGCCACAGTGATATACACCCTACGCCATCCACTGAGGGTTCTTGCTTTCCAACCTCTGTCGCTTTTGTTCCAGTGGCAGGAATGTTCATGCAGGCTCAGACAGGACCTGTGGCCACTGAGCCATGCACTGGGAGACTCCTTGTTCCAGAAAACTGAGCCACACGCCTGGAAGAAGAGGCTGTGCTAGGAGGTGCAGAGATGAGATAAGCCAGGCACTGATTCCTCAAAAGGCAGCATTTAGCTGTTGTTTTCCCGAAAGGCTGATGACGGAGAAGGATAACTTTAAAGTGTTCTGTTCTGAATAAACAATGTCAAAGCAGAGGAAGGGATCTCTCTTTCACCCCTCTTGCTGACTTTGGGGCAGGAATATTCAAACTCTCTTTTTCCTCAATGCCTGCACAGCCTGGGTGTTGTGTCTTCCTTAGGCACCACCAGCTGTCGTAACAGCTCTGGAAGTCAGGGTGCTCATGGCATCTCCACAGGCTTTCCAGAGGTTTGTCCACCTGTTTGTCTTTTTTCCTATGGTATTTTTTTCCCTGTGGTTGTGATAGATGTCTCAGCAAATGAGGAGAATTCATTGCTACACAACTGAGATCACTTTCCTGTTTGGGTCAAAATGTAACCTTGAGCTTTCAGACTCATCTCCCTGTGGCTCTCTGAGCACACTTGTGTGTCTCTGCAGCCATTTATCCAACTCCAGGAGGCAAGTCAAGTTAAAATGCCCAGAACAAGATTTTTCTGGCTTTTACTCATGACTTATTACGTTGCACCAGTGAGGCTTTCAGGACAAGAAGGTATTTTTACTCCAGTGTGAAATAACAGGGTTTAGCACAGCCAGCAGGTGTCTTGCTGCTCACAGCCTGGGCAATACCTGCTTTTGCTGAGAGTGGAAGTAGGTACAGTTGTGGCACAGGGTGACTTTGATGGCAGAGAGAAACCTGTAAATAGGAATCGTAGCTTTTGCTTCCAGCCACAATCAGAAGACCTATTTAACATTTGCTCAGCTTCCTACAGGACAATGTTATTTTTATCCCACTAAAGCTTAAGGGTCAGCAAAGAAACCTTTGAAAACTTGCTGTCTTAACTAGGTTGAGTCAAAGTGGTCGTTGACTACTGGATTCTACATACAAATGCATGCATGTACATGTATGTATCTTCCATTGAAGGTTCTCCAGTGTGACTTTATATTCAGGGCTTTCAGGTCAGATGGCGCTCAGAGATACTCAAGTGCTTGAAGAGAGAAGTGGAGACTCTGACTCAGTGTTCTGGTGGCAGCCTGATCCATCACCCATCTCTTTCTCTTCCAAGGAGAAATTTCAAAATAGATGTCATTAAAGTGTGTATTTGTGAGAAACAGCCTGGAGATGGGAGGGACGGAGGAAGGAGGGAGAGAGAGGGAGGGAGGAAGGCAGCAGCCACCACCTGAAGGTGCTGCGGGTGGAGATGCTGCTGCAGCTCTCCTTCATCCCCTTCCACTGTGCAGATGCCAACAGCCGTAAGAGGAGCCCTGGGTGTAGCTCAGGTTTTGCTGTCATTGTGGATTCCAGAATCTATTCTGGAATGCCACCTGCTGGCATTTTTCCTTTTAACTACCCTAGAGATGAACAGTTGTGTGGTCGCATCCCAAGCCTGGAAGCAGAGACAAACTTGACCTTTTCAGATGTTTTCAGTGAATGTCCTTCTTGTTTTTTTGGAGAGAGGTTACCCTGAGGCCTTGTGAAATGTCGAATTATGTAAGGGAGGGACTTCTTATGTGAGACCAGGAAAGGGGATGCCAATGCCAAAAGAAGTCCATGAGAATGGATGTGGGTGAAGGAAACAAGGAAAAAAGCAAAACAAGTGAGAAAAAAGTCTGCAGGCACTAGTGAGGGATATACTGGACATCTTCCCTACCACATCTCTGGCTGTGGGCATTTTATACCCATCAAGCACCAGTTGAGATGGCCCTTAAAAAGGAGCATTTAAGTCCATGATTTTTCTTTTTCCATCAAAGTTTATATAGCACTGATTAAAAAAAACCCCACATCTTTTTAGTTTTTGGCTGCAGCACTTCAAATTGGAAAGGAAGAGGAGGCACAGCTTCTGCCTGCTCTGCCTTTTGGCACCAACACCAAAATCTGCAGTGCTGATGTTTATAATCCCTGACAGTCCCGACAGCCAGACCAAAGCAAAGAACAAAGGCCCGTAGTGATCAGTCACCCTCACTCACCCAGCCAGGCAGAGCTCTGCATGCTGCTGCGGCGTGCAGTGGGAATGAACCTCCCAGCTGCCATTCTCCTCATGGAGACACTGTCCTGCTGCTCCTCCAGCTTCCCTGTGACCTGCTGCAGCTTTGAGGTTCCAGTGAAAAAATCCCAACCAACTCCCAAAGCACCCAGAGGGTCCCAGCTGCTCTGAGCAGCCTCAGTGGGGACCTCCACCCAACCCTCTGCCCAGCAGCTTTGCTTGAGCCCAGCCCTGGGCTGCTTCGCAGGTGGGATGGTCTCTGGTTTTGCTGTCCGGATGGGCCCTTAAGGGGATGTCTCGTAGCTTGTCTCCAGCCCCCTTCAATGACTGCACCCCCAGGTGACCCCTGGGCTTGGGCCACCCCTTTGCTGTGTCTGGGGCTGTTGATGGAAGCTGCTACGAGCACCCAGCTCTGCTCAGGGGCTGTGCTGTGGGTGAGAGCACAGCCTGTGCTGGGTCTCCTTTGTGGAACAATGCTGCTCTCTGACATAGAGAAATGCTACTGATACAGTTCCATTTCTTGTCCCTCAGGCAACTATCTCCTCCAGGGTTTCTACAACAGAAGGTCTTCCCATTATATGTTGTTTTTTTTTTTCTTTAATATTTATTTCTATAGTCCTCTTCTGTTCTCAGGATGGTATCACAAATTTTCTTTTTGTAAGTAAAAAGCTGTAAATGAAATGGTTTCACTGAAACATCTCTGCAAACTGTGTTGGCTGATGGTGAAATCTTGCTGTCTGTGACTGCCATGAATGAGTAGTTTTGAGCAACAACCTCAAATAAATCTTTGAGCCTTATCCAAGACACGAAGATCCCTAGATAATCTAGTTGGGAGGCCTTGGCTTAGCACTCATCCTTCTGGAATGGCCTGAGCTCTTTTCCAGGCTTTTGTTTTAAGAGACGAGTAAACTTCTGGGCATAAGTCTGGTTCTCACTGATGGTTGGGAGGACAGAAATGTAACTGAACAGGACTGTTCTGCTGCTGCGCATCCAATGGTCTGAGTAAACCATCCATACCTGTAGGGATCCTGCTGCCATCTCTGGATAACCTCCTGCTCATGGTCAGGTAGGAGAGGCTACTGGGACTTTGAGGGGTTTAGTTGAGTTTTGCATATTTGTTTCCTTTCATGTTGGATGTAGAAGTTGATGTATAAAAGATTTATCTGTTATGCGGAGTAGCCTTTGGAAGTGGAGCTTCTTCGGTATGGTGTGAGCACAGCGTAATGGCTTTTAATATTTGGAATTTTATGAAGTGATCATGATGGCTCTTCCCCCAGTAAAGCTGAAATTCTCTTTTTTCAGACACTTTCACTTTCTGTTGTACGGCATGTTGCAAAAAAACCCTTTCACTTTTGTGCCATATCACCCAGGGCTCTCCTTTCAGGTGAACACTGCCAAGTGACAGATGTGTTCCTGCAGAACACTCACATGCCTTGAGAGCACATCTCTGGCTCAGCAGCTTTCTCTGATTGGGAAAGTGCTCTTTTCGTGGGGAGTAAAATAAGAGGAGATTTATAGCCTCTGTTGATACAATGTGATCCAGCCATGACGGTCCTTTCATCATAATGAATGATGGATCTGGTTGTTATTACTCTGTTTTACTACTGTAACAGGTAGGTTTGATCTACACTTGCCACAAAGGATGAATGTGTTAGGAAAGATAACACTGGAGTTGTTGTGGTTCAAACCCACTTAAGAAAAACTGCCCTGCATGTCAGGTGTGGACTGTTTTATGTTGGTGGAAAAAAGCTGAAACAAAAACCCCAAACCTTTGCTGTTTGAGTTTGCTCTTTTCAGTGTGTATTCCCTAATTTTTGAAAGTGGAATTCCTATGTTCTGCTTCTCACATTGTTGGTGAGTTCTGTGTGGAAGTATCTGTGGTCAGACCAAGTTTTTTAGCAATTGGCACGAGCCCTGATTCTCCTTGATTCCCAGCAGGTAAGTTTTTCAAAGTGGGTCTTAGGTCTGCTGGTGTTTTAACATAGGAGCTTTGCAGGGCCATGTGGCAGACTGGCAGATTATGTAGCCTATAAATAACCTCTTTTTCAGTAATAACCACTCAGTGTCTTTAAAAAAAGATACACTTGGTGAGAATGATCCTGTGTTTATCTGTAGGACCTGGCTCTGTCACTTCTACAAACTTTCAAACAAAATGAGTCACGATATGCCTCAACTTGTGTCTGAGCTTCTAAAGCTGATGAGAGAGGGGTGGGGACTGACTGGCCAGTCATCTGTGTCTTGCATGGCCCACTTTACATGCCAGTAAGGTGCCTTGGTCTGTGAGACTGCCAAAGTCCTGTGCTGATGGCACTTTCATACGTTTGGAAGCTGTTATGCAGGAGAAAAGGATATTGTCCTATCATCCGGAGAGCTGATAGTTCAGCTGGCTTCCCGGGCATGACAGCGAGCTCACAGTGATGGCACTACTGAAGCTTTGTGGATTCTGACTGCAGACAAGCCTCAACAGAATAACCAGATCAAAACTGCTAACACCATAAGTTTTGCTTAAAAATTAATTAGTAGGAAGGAGGAAAAGGAGGAAGGGCGGACACTGCTTTGATGAGTGAATTGCAAAAAGTAGCATCATGATAACCCTGAAGGGTGTTTGGACTAAGACAACATAAGGTTTTGGTGTTCAGTGGAAAATATATTAAGAGGCACCTCTCCAATGTGCACAGGGTTTGGACTCTTACTGGCTTTTTTGGACACTTGTGGGAGCTCAGTCCTCATCAATCTGCTGCTAATCATTTTTGAAAGAGGAGGCTGATCATGCTTCTGACCTTCCTGGATGCTTCTGATGTTCTGAGGTTTAGATTGGATATTAAGAAACATTTCTTCACTGAAAGCATTGTCCAGCCCTGGCATAGCCTGCCCAGAGAAGTGGTGCAGTCACCACCCCTGGATGTGTTTAAAAGATGTGTAGATGTGGCACTTGGAGACACGGTTTAGTGCTGGGTGAACATTTGGACTCGATGATCTTAGAGGTCTTTTCCAGCCTAAACAATTCTATGATCCTACATTGCTCAAGGAAAGTATTCCAGTCGCTCCAAAGAACAAGCCAAAGGACAAAATAAGGCATCTCAGGTCCAAAACACAGGTTAGCCCAACATGGACAATGGATGTCTTTCCTCTTAAAACACCCATGGTGTTGCCTACCCCTCCCTTACATTGCCTTGCCTTTCCTGCCCAACATTGCATTTCCTTGTCATTCTTGACCATTCCTTTCCTTTGCCTTCCTGACCTTACTGTGTCCTTCCCCTGCCCTTCCTACCAATCCAGCTCCTTTCATTGACTTGCTCACCCATCCTGCACCTGGCTTCCCATTTGTCCAGGTCCAAC
>VXAD01007714.1:85192-112238 GCA_013399195.1 Dicrurus megarhynchus | reverse complement strand
GAATAGAGGATGCCGCTATTAAGAAAGAATCATAATGGAGGAGTTGGCCTGGGAGTTGGGGTCAACCCTCGGGGGTTACAGGCCAATGAGATGTGGCAGATGGATGTTACGCATGTCGCTGAATTTGGAAGATTGAAGTATGTGCATGTGACTATAGACACTTTTAGTCACTTCATGTGGGCCACTGCGCAAGCTGGAGAAAGGGCTAGGCATGTGGAAAGGCACTTGAGCAGTTGCTTTGCAGTGATGGGAGTACCGCACTGCATCAAGACAGATAATGGGCCAGCATACATTAGCCAAACAATGCAGAAGTTTATGCAACTCTGGGGGGAGAGTGGTGGAAAAAGGCATTGTTGACTGCCGGAGGTGCATTAATAGTTGTTACTCTTCTCCCCTGTGCAATTCCCTGCTTAATCCGAATAATCACGAGCATTGAGCAGAATACCGTCGATCAAGCATTTAATCAATTGGCTAAACGACCACAGAAAAACGGGGGATATGTGGAGACATGGCTAGCTGAGAGAGGTCACATAGACATGGGACAGCTGCTGACAGAACAGTGCTGAGTTTGCCTTTATAAGGCAAGGTCAGTATGTCCTTGGGCCTCCTGTTAGCTAAGAAACAGGATGTGGAACAGGTTGAGAGCAGCAGCAGAAAGTTGAGCAACATCACCAAAAATAGGATGTGTAGTAGGGTGTTGCCAAGCTTTACGAATGTAACCAATCCTGAGCTTGCGTTTGCAATATGTATGAGCCTTATTATCTCTCGGATATATATTTGTAAGAGAATTGCCAATAAATTGAGTCTTGCTGATCATTCGCATCGAGTGCTGCATTACTCCCGCTGATCCGACATAATCTCACATTAATATCAAATCTAACAACTTGTTAGAGGTTGTTTTAAAAACAGCTTCTTGGTGCCAACCAGGTAAAGCTGTCCAGCTCTCTGAAGGAAAAGACACCACAAAAATGAGTCAATTCTGATCTTTCTCTTATTGACATGCAGAGAAAGAAACACTTGCTTTTAATAACAGGGCTTCCTTTCATGCAGTCATAGTGGAAGCTTTCAAAGGATAAATAATTCCATAGTCTTCCAACACTGAGAATAAATTTGTTCTTTTTCTGTTTTACTTTCCTTTAAGATATGACATCTTAGGAAAGCAGGGGAAAGGAGACTAATCTTTGCTTCCAAGCATATAAACATGCACAGTGTTTTATTCCCCCACTGCAACAAAACTATAAGATCAATAGATAAGTGCTGAAAACCTTTTCCCACCAGGCAGAGACTCTGCCATCTAAATAGTTTCTCAAAAGATAGAGCCTCACTAGCAGCAAGCCACAAAGAAACAGCCAGTGCACAGCTAGGGACCAGGCTTGGAATAATCTCACGTGGGGACAACTCCACAGTAAGGCAGCAAATTAATTAAGCTTGATCATATCAGTGACTGGTGAACTATAGTTCTGTCACCATTCTTTTAAGTTTTATCTAAACTCCAAGGGGATATGGGAATGTTGTTGCACTTACTGTACGGTTTCGGTAAACAAAGGGGAAAAAAGAAACCCTATACCAGGATGAATAAAAAAACCTGCAACATATTCTATCTGGCAAGCTGGGCTGCATTTATCTAGGCCTAAAGCAGCAAAAAAACCTCAACAGAGCAAACAGGTTTCACAGTAATCAGTAACACCAGCAGGTTAGGCTTTTGCGCCCAAATCTCAGGGGGGCTATTCTCATGCATAGAAATCTCTCAATTCTCAGCCCAAATATATTTGGCAAAGGATCCAAAAATGAGCTTGGAGATGATTCTCATGGCTCCTGTTCGTAGCACAGTGGGAATCACCTTGTATTAGATTTATTCATAATCGAAAAGAGTAGATGCAAAAACATAAAAGCTGCCATCTAGTCAGTTCAAGGCCAAATCCACCTCAGAAAAGCATTTCAGAAGGAGGCAATCCCTGGGGATAGTGTGTGATCAGGAATGCCAGAACAAGTATTTCCATCCGTCCTGCAGGATTACTCCCTTATAGACATTTGCTAATCTTTGTCTAATCCCAGATTACATTTAGCAAAGAATGGAGCTCTCAGTACTTACTTTTAAGAGCTCCCCCAGCTTTATGCAGAGGGGTCACTGCCAGCAGCCACGGGACACCAAATGTAAACACCATGCTGTGGATGACAGAGTACTGTTTTCCAATGACAATTTTAAGCAGTGTATCCCTCTCCAGGAGGTTTAAAGTGCATTAAAATGAATTATTTGCTGACCAAAGAGAGAATAACACCATTTCAAACTTACAGGTCCCTAATGTTGGGGAGGGTGGAGGATACAGTCACTATATAAGTGCTAAGTCATTCATTTATACCTCAGTGCTGTGGATTAATTATTTCCAGCAATACTGACAAGAGAAGCCATGAAAAAGAATTCAAAGCCAGACTTTTTTAAAATTACTATTATCGTCAGCAGTACTAATCCAATTAAGAGTCTACTAAAATGATTAAGGAAATGCTGGATAAGGTTTTACAAATACACCTATGACTCAATTTTATACTTGAAGCCAAACTCCACTGAACAGTGTGCTGATATCCATGAAACTGCAGCATTTACAAACAATGTTATGAAAGAGGAAAAATAAACAAAATCAAACTGTTGGTTGCAAATATTTTGCATGGCAGCTGCTATCATGTTGCTGAGAGGTGGTTGAAATTTGAGGACAGAGGAGAAGAGATCACTTACAGTGACAACACTTAACTGCTGTGGACATCATTTTTTCTGTAAGCTCTGGGAGCAGAGTCAGAGCCATTACTGAAATGGTATCGAAAATGCACTTTTATGTTTCTCCTCACAGCAAGGGCAGTTCCATAATACAGAGAGTTTACAAGTTTTCAGGACTCATTTTCACCATTTGTGCGTGGAGGAAGAAGAAGAGGTGTCTCTTTGCTGGTTTTGCTTCCACCAGATCAGCAAAGGTGAGGAAAGAACTCAGCAACTGAGCACTTTAGCTCAGCCCACTGTACACATCACTGATCTGGTAACATGTGGCATATTGAAGTTTATGGCATTCAGCACCAAACACTTCAGTAACCCCTGTGTATGGTAAACAGACATAGAAACAAAAATTCCCGTATTCCTTTTTCAATCTTCTCTTCATGCCCTGATCCAAAAAAACCCACTATCACATGTAAGGCAAACTTACCTAAGAGAAAACATTTGACCTATTTCAATGTTAACCATAAAGAAATACTTTAAAATCTGCTACACAACCTGCCAGGAGGAAAAAGAAGTGGTGCAAACAACACTACCCCAGCACAGATTTTTCTGCCTCAGCACAGTTATACCACAAGGAGAAAAGAGGCTGCCAGGGACAGAAACAGGCTGAGCACCCAGTACACCAGTGTTCCAAGGAGGAGGGGAAAGAAGGAGCATGGGCTTTGGTCCTGTAAACCAGCAATGCAGTTGGTGAAAATCTCATCTCTGCAAATTCTGCAGTGCTAGGACTAGAATGCAATGAGCAAATAAACTGACTATGTGTAGTGGGTTTGGTTCAAAATCCATTACGTACTTATTTTGCTTCTGTGAGATGAGAATTAGGAGAAAGCAAAGCAGGCACAAAACTTTAAAGAATATAAAGAAGTTTATTAACAGAACTAAAAGGAAAAAAAAAAAAGTCAGACTAAACCTTCAGAACACTTCTCTTCCCCCCACCTTTCTCCCTTCTCCCACTGACAATGTAAAAAGACAACCCTTGAGATTTTTAAGTCAGTTTACCACCTCTATAATAATCTTTTTCAGTTCACTTAGGGAGAGGAGTCTCTCTTGCTCATGCTATGGAGACATCTCCACAAGAAATAGTTCTCTCGTGGCTTCAGTGTCACAGCAAGGCAGCCGCCCAGGATGGTTTCTGCTTGCCTGTGAAAGTCCCTTCCCTCGACTTGCAGCTTTCCTCACAATTGCTTTTGAGGGTTCCATCTTTTAGCTAACGGGGTATCATTTTAGGGATGAGCTGTTCAGAAACAAAAGTTCTCTTCATCTATCTCTGGGATCATCTTCATCTCTAGGAACAGACGTCTTCTTCTTCCTCTGGGAGCAAGAGAGTCTTCATCACTTTGATCTCCCTCTGTTCAAGCTTCTCATCAAATCACAGCTACTTCAACAGTTGCTTATTTCAGCACGGGTACTTTTGCTTATGATCGTGGTTTGAATGCTCCACCCCCCATGCTTTCATGAAATAACAACAGGTACTCTGATGTATCATAGTTCATCACCATAACCTTACAACAGAATTTCAGCTTCTAGGTTTGAAGCATCTCCTCTTTCTCCTTTCTCAGGGTTTCAGCTCTTCCTTCTTCACTGACTTTGGTGTCTCTATGATGTTTTCTTCACATGCCTTCACCCTTCCTCTTCCTCTGACTTAGGAGAGGAGTGATGTCTGTAGGTTTCATCTGTTCTGGAGAATCTTACAGCACTAAGAGAGTTAATCTCACCCAGGCCTTGCAGCTGGAATTTGCCTCTCATTGTTGGTCACCTAATCGCTGCCAGCGGCTGCCTCAGATGAATTTCAGCCGCACTGGGGAGGGGCCTGGCCGAGCCACGCTGCGAGGCTGCCTGCATGGAGCAGGGCTGTGGGTGGAACAGGGCCACGCGGCTCCAGGGTGGCTGTCTCCCGGCAGGCCTGGCCCGCACTGGGGGGGCTGCGCCGGGTGTCCAGCGAGCAGAAGCGGCTGAGATCTCAGCCAAGCCGTGCCATGGCTGACCCGGCCGGGCTGTGCTGAGCAGGGCCCAGCCCCCCTTGGCTGCGCCGCAGCCCCCTCCCCAGTTACCTGTCCAAAAGCCGGAAGCAAAAGAGCTTTACCGGGGTTTGTTCATTCTTAAATGTGGATCACAGAGGCATATCAAGCTTCTTAAGTGGCTTTAAAAAGTTGCCAATATTCAAACTAGCCAGTTGATTGGTTCTGTCAGGTCTAGAGGAAGCTGTAAGCACCTCTTTGCAAAAGAACCACTTCCGTGGCTGATGGAGCCCTCTTAACTAAAAACCCAAACTATTCTAAACCATGACACTATGTTAAAATTATTTCAGGCCATTCTAACCCTACAATATCCATCAAAATGTAAGGGTACTCCCTGCCTAAAAAACAGTGGGTTTTCAATGTCTCACTGATACAGTCAGACAGCCTAAACCTACATGTTTTACATATATATATACATATATATATATACACACATATATATATATATACTTCTTATCTAGTATATGTTTTAAACCAATTTTGCACATGCATTTAACTAAAATCAAAAGGGATTATTTCAAAAATAAATTTAATCCTGTTAGCTTTCCTACCAGAAACAAACTGGCATAATCCCCACTGCGTGCAGATTGCCCAGTGTACTGCAGACCCTGCAGCCTTGGGCTTCCTTAGCAACCTTCCCATGATTCTAACATAAGTACTAAAATACAAGGGCACAGGGGAGGAAGTGATCCTGGGCTGAGACTGGAAACTGCTCCTTAAAACTCAGCTGCATAACCAAATGAGACACACTGCTGCACACAGTGTTTTCTAGCACATTTTTTCCAGGCCAAGCCTTGTCTTCTCACTTCTGCTGGTGTATCCCTGTTAGTCAGAGAACTGCAGCCAGAAGGTCAGTGTCAGGAAAGCTGCCAGATACAAGCTACAGGCCAGACCTCACCAAAGTTTATTTACTTTAGAGAAGGGTAATAAGACAGGGGGACAGTAACACAGTTATACCATACTCTCACCATGCCAAAATGTGTCACTATACAATGAACACTGTTACAGGTCTGACCTGAACAGGGAAGTGGAGCAATTAATGAGAAATTAATTTCACCAGAGGACTGGAAAGACCTCTCACTTCTCAAAGCAAGCACACTTTTTAGATCACTGATGCTCAGCTAATCAGAGCCATTTCTTGCTCTTCCAGAATTGTCCATAACAAAAGAAAGTGGTTAGAAAAAGAAAATTTCATGCATGTATTAGTTTCCATCTCTCAGTGTAAATTTGTCCTACATTAAAATGGCTCTCTAAAAACCTGGGAAAGTGTGGAATGCTGGTAAGAAGTCTGCAGAGGTCTGTCCTAGATACTCTACATATGCTAACTTACTGTTTGCACACAGGGGCTTTAGCAGCTCCTAGTTCAGTGCATTTCCCAAGACTGGATGTCCAACAGCTCAGTTAAGATCCCAGACAAGGCACCACTGTCATTTGTGCAGCGAGTGTGACACATCCTGCATTTACTGCAGGGTCTGACTGCACCAAAAACTTGCACTTCCTATAGACTGACCACTTCAGCTTCCTCCACAAGTGCAACACGTGTGGTGCATTTGGCCTACTGACACAGTGAATTCTTTGCACAGGAACCTGAGGTTTTGTCCACAGTTTCTCAAAGGAAAATACAAACATTTTCTGCATAACATATGGGTCTCAGCCCCTTCCACTTCCCTAATTCCCAGCCCTCTCCAGTTCCGATTGCCCCAGCTCAGCTCACACTGTGGACATAGCCATGGTCACTGATGGACATAGCCATGTTTTTACAATCCCTGAAAAGATGCTCTCATAGGATAAAAGAATGGTTTGGATTGGAAGGCACATTAAAGATCTAGTTCCAAGCCCCTTCCATGGGTAAGGACAATTTCCACTGGCCAAGGTTGCTAAAAGCCTTGTTTTCCTGGATTTGCACCTTGATGTCATGGGATGTCTTCAATTCCAACAGAAGGAAACTCCTCCTCCTTTTTCTCTCTTTTGAGGACTTTATTAATTAGCTTTGCACAAGTAAGACAGGATGGTTTCTATCAAAAAAGTAAGACATCATTAGTTATCAGATTCCATAGTCTCAATTTCAAAATTGATAATGACCTTGCCCTTGTATTTTGCTCAGGCTTTTACCAGCAGCTTTTCTGTTTTCCTGTTACCCACTGATGACTCTCTCCAGCTTGACATTCTACTACTTTTTGAGGTCTTCCAACTTCTCTCCTAAACAGCTTTTGCCCCAAACTGGCTCCAGCAGCATTGGGTGTCTGGGTTCCAGCACTGTTTTCTTCTCAGATCCATCCTCACAGAGAAATACTTTCAAGTTATTGTCTAAAGAAAAAGGTTTTATTCAGGTAAATTCTACCAAATTTGGTTTAGTGTTTTACTCTCAAAAAGGACTCGGGGTGTAGAAGTCAGTGGTGGTGAAACTGTATGTCAACTTCTGTTTGCTGCCTTATCAGACAGTCCATATCTCACACAGTTTCCTAAAGAAGTGAGCGTATTGTCTTTGATTAATACACTACTCTGCCTTCTTCACTGATAAACTGAGATGTTTTTCTGTGGAAATGACAACTAGAACAAGTTTTAAGACAACAGGTGTCAATGCTCAGGATGAAAAAAGTAAGCACACATGAAAAAGAGATTTCTCTGCAGAGTTCTAGCAACTAGGACTCCGTAAGTTATTTACACACTATGGGTTTTCTGGATGGAAGTTTGGGCTATATCCAAATCCAGCTGAAGCCAGCCTGTCCTGCCAAAGACACTGTGCAGTCTTCAACAGATCACTTAACTTTTCCAAATCAAATCAGGTCTGGAAAGCAGCTGATTCCTTGTGTGCTAGAGTAACTAAAGAAGAATCAAGGATTTTCTGAACAGCCTGGAGGGACTTGGAGCCTTTCCCCCAAAATTACACTACATATAATTCTGAAAATATTTAGACCAAAAAAAAGTCTAGACATTTTCTCACAAACAACCTAAATTATACACAGTTATTATTTATCTTTGATTTAACCAATTGGACAACAAATAATAACACTTTCAATAAAGTTTGATACAATTATAGTAATTTTTTTTCATTTTTCTCAGATCTATTGTTCTTTTACTGTAAATTATCTGCTCTCAAGTTTCATTAAAAATTTACTGGAACAGAACAGCAAAACTAAAACCTCTATACTCAGCTTTACTAGTTTTTATAGATCTCTTTTAAGGTTTGAATTTAGTTACCTTGTAGGGTGCACAAGCAGATCTAAAAATACACGTTTCAGAATCTTTCTTCATGTTCAAGCCAGTTCTTCAGCCTTGGTGAAAATCTTGGATGTATGAGAAAGTTACACTCAATTCTCCCAGATATCTTCTTTACAAGGATCTGTAATTAAAGAGGAAGCGAAATAGCTTTACATGCTTACCTTTGAAACATGCCATTGCAACATTTGAGGGAGAACAGAGAAAAACCATGCCTTCAAGCAAAATTACAAACAAAGCAAGGGTTATTTAATGGCTGGGAATTATTTCAGTTTCCTTCTAAAAGAGAAATTTTGCATTGTGGTTGTGGCGTGGATGGCTGGACATGGTCATTAGGTGTTACCACAGGCCTCAGGCTGGCTTCCAAAATACACCTCATCTGGGTATGCCTGATTTATTGGCTCTAAATCCAGCTGGGATGTAAGGAGCTTGGTGTTGATGGTGTTCCTACAAGCAGAAGGTAAGGGTCACTGACTAACCCCTGACATACTTGCAAAAAATACTATAATGACTTGTTGCACAACCCACAAAACAGGTACCTCATTCACATCAAGCACAGGAACAGTAAACGTATGTCCTGCTGACACTTTGTCCTCCAAAGGGACAAATTCCTAAATGTCCTCTCCCCCTCCTGATTTGTTATTGCCCCACAGAATCCCCATTCCAGCCAGCATCAGGCTTTCAAACCCATAGCTGTGATCTGAGCAAGGTTTTATTCCTTCAGCTGAAGTCAAGGATGGCAAAAGAGGACTCAAAGATTAAGTTTTCATCAGAAGCAGCAAGATTGTGAAGCCAAATGTCCCAAGCATTGCAAAACTGGTAATTTTCAAAGAAAATGAAGATGCATCTTTTCCAAGTTGTAATGTTTTAGTATAAAAATTATTTCAATGGAAACATTTTCAGAAAGGTAGGGGACCAAAGGGAACTGAACAAGGTAAAGCAGTGAGAGAACTGCATAAAAGAAATCAGATTATTAAAAAAATAGTCTGTTGATAGTTGCACTCTTTTAGATGATGGCTGCCATTCTTTTTTCCAAAACAGCTTTGAATCTGAATAAAACTTTTACAACATCATATTTGGAGCAGTCTCACTTAATACAAAAGAGGAAAAAAAGGTCTGAAAACAAGAGATACTTATCTGTTTTGTGGATTCAAACACTGGGATAATAGGATGAAGATAACATGAGGATTGATATATATTCAGAATAAATGTGTAACTAACATGAGGATTGATATATACTCAGAATAAATGTGTAATATCAACAGTAAATATAAATATATAAGATCCTTGCATTGCTTTGAAGATCCTTACATTGCTTTGAGCAATGGTGAAATTCAGTCTTTCCAAGATGTAAATTTGTGGTACTGTGTAAATAGGTTCCTCAAATCTCTGGAGTTTCCTGCATACATTGCAAGTACAACTGATTAGTGGCAGCTTGTCTAAATGCCTTCTTTCTAATGTCTGACTGCAGATTTTGTGAATTGGATAAGCATTTCAAAGATAACAAAAGGAAGAGTGTTTAACTTTCTCTTAAGTACATACATGCTGCCTCTGAGAGGGACTTTGCATAGTGCACAGCACGAAGCACATTGCATAAGAAGACAGCTTTATAGCAATTACTAGAATACTAACAGGTTCTCTTGTCCCACGCTGCTTCCCACAGCAGCAGTTTTGGGTTTTCTGCCACACACAATGGGTACACACTCATGTACCCCATCCCATGCAGGCTCTGGTCAGTGATTCCTTTGGAAAAAATACCTCCAGCCCCTCTCCACCAGGCACTTTTCCCTGTGTCTAAAATAGCCAAGTTCACAAAGGAGCATTTTTGATGTCCAGCAACACAAGTTATTGAGCATCTTAAAGGCTCAGGCAGGAAGGACATTGCTTTACCACAGGCAAGAACACTGCAAGAAGAGTTACACCCCAGGGAGCCTCCCCACACACCATGCAGTGGAGCATCGGCTCCTGAGTACCCATCACAGAGACACCATACAGAGCCAAAGCTTGGAAGTGAGCTCTGATAGAAGTGTTAACATCAGGCACCTTCCAAGAGATATTGGAATATCATTTTGCAAAACAAACAGGAAATATGATTTGGAGAATGTTGCATTCACTTCAAAAAGTACCAGGCAGTACATCTGCAGTGGTCCTTTGTGCAGATGTCCCGCTGCTGTTACTCCTACTCATACAAGCACCTACAAAACTACTGCAAATAGACATATTCCCTGAATACATTAGTTTTTACCAAAAAATCCGGCAATCTAATCAGTGATTTTTTTAATGGACTATATTCACAGTTTGGATTCCACAAACAAAATTCATTCCGAGATCTCCAGGAGCAATTGTTTTGATTAAAAATTAATGTAATTTGGTCACTTTTTATTCTGCAAAATCCTTTCATATGCTATCTTCAAAATACAGTCTTTAAACAGATCTTACCACCCCAGTTAATGCTTCTATTTCCTGAGCCAAAACGCCACATGAAGCAAGGGAATAATAATGAAAATATACTTTTGTCTGAATTTTTAATTAATAACACCCTCTGTTTGTTCCTTTTGGTTTATTGACAAATGCTTCAAGCATATTCATCAAAAGGTTCAACAAATTTTGTGACCTACATTACACACATCTGTCATTCCCAGAGGGTGTACCTCCCACCAGTAGTACAGAATCCTGATCTCTGGTTTATGTGCCACCAGTCATCTTGTTTGCTGTTGAGCAGGCTGACATGGAGAGAGGACTGTAGATGTGACCGCTGTTCGATCTTAACATCTGCATGAGGAAGCACATACCAAAGGATCATGACCAAGCCATAAATACTTATGTGAGAATGCTGTAACTGGCAACCCGAACACAGGTTGCTGTGGGATGTGTGAGAGTGTTTGCAATAAGAGCAAGAAACATCCTGCTCTGCCATTTGTTTGCATGTTGGTTAGTCTCCTGCTCAGCTGCATTGTGAACAGCAAAAACATAAAAAGCTCACGCATGCTTAATAAAGCAATTCTGTTGCATGGCAATGGTGTCTGTGATCCAATTGCTACAAATGGTGCCCAATGTGTGGCACAAATCGTGAACCTCTGGTAGTGACGCCACATTCAAACCAAGTTGTGTGAAAAGGGGATCCCTGTCCTTCGTCTCTATCCGCTGGATAGGTGAGACTGCAAACACAGAACTATGGGACAGTCTCGTCTCATTGAGCATAAGCTCTATTTGGAAATTTTACAAAGAATTTTAAAAGAACAGGGATTTAAAATCCCGTCAGTTAAGTTAGCTGCTTTATTAGTATGACGGAATAGTAATTCTAATGTATTCACCCCCCTCCACGGTTGCTACAATGCTAAAGTGTGGAGAAAGGTAGGAGCTGAATTACAGGCACAGAAAAAAAAAAGACGGCCAGTC
Organism: Dicrurus megarhynchus; assembly: GCA_013399195.1. Taxonomy (NCBI): domain Eukaryota; kingdom Metazoa; phylum Chordata; class Aves; order Passeriformes; family Dicruridae; genus Dicrurus; species Dicrurus megarhynchus. Next base: position 100,838 of record VXAD01007714.1, on the reverse strand, counting down.
ACTGACAATATGTTAGTTTCATAGAAAACTGTGTATACTGCCTTAGAAGCTTTGAAGCCTTCTGAGAAAGTTTGTGAGCACTCTGTCACAAGTATTTTAAATTTGGAGACTGATTTGAATGTTAGCCATGTCTATGCAGAAGTACCAACTGAATTAGGAGATGAAGACCCTCAGGAGCCTGGCTATCCTTTTGATCCTGGTCCTACTGATTCTGAGAAGGGGCCTGATCTTTATCCTCCTTTAACTCCCATAAAAAATTCGGCTGCTGCATTTCCCACTACGGCTCAAGTGTTAGCTAATTCTTATCGTCCTCCGCCTACAGGTCCTTTACCCGAATTACCACTACAATCTTATTCACGTCTGACATTAATAAGGAAATGCAGGGAAGAGGCCCTAAAAAGGGGAGATATTCCCATGTTATTGGCCATGCGGGTCAATATCAGCCTAAGAAACCCTGTCAGTATGTACAACCTCCATTTGAATTAATAAAAGTAGTTCATAAAGCTGTCCAAGATTATGGACTGCAAACACAGTATACTATGGGATTGATCAATTCTATTAACCAAGGGTACACTATGGCTCCTAATGATTGGCGAATGTTTTTTAAACTTATACTAACGTCAGCACAATATACAGTGTGGCTGCCAGAATGGAAAGATCTTGCTACTGTATGAACTATGGATAACATTGAAAATTTAGAAGTAGGCGGTCTCAATGAAATGCTGGGGCAAGGCACATATGCTACCCCCGCTGCCCAAGCTAATTTAGCTTGCCCAGTGCTACAGCAAAGCTCCAAAATAGCCATAAGGGCTCTTAAAAGAGTCCCAGAGTCCGGATGAAAGGACTGTTCCTTTGCATCTATTCAGCAAGGCCCTGGAGATTCATATGTAACATTCATTGATAGCCTGCAGATGGCCATAAGTAGGCAAACAGAAAATGAAGAAGCAGCTACTATATTGTTATTACAACTAGCCTTTGAAAATGCTAATGTGGATTGTCAGAAAGCACTGTTCTCTGAAAGGAATGAGCTTGCTAATTTATCTGCCTACATCAAAGCCTGTCAGAATGTGGGTACAGAGGAACACCATGCATCTGTTTTGGCTGCTGCCTTACAGCAAGCCTCTAATACACACAAGAAAACTGGCCCCCGGTGTTTTAACTGCCAACAAGAAGGGCATTTACAGAAAAATTGTCCCACTCAAAAGAAAGGAAAGAAGGGCCTCTGCCCTGCTGTCCCTCCCTTTCCATGTCCGCGATGTAAAAAAGGTTACCACTGGAGTCAAGTATGTAGGTCAAAATTTGATAAAGATGGTAACCCTCTCATGACTCAGCAGGGAAATGAAAAGAGGGGTGCGAGACCCAGTGCCCCTCAACCCAACAGGGTCTTTTGAATCCAAACCCAGGAGTCTCAATTTCTCTCTCCTCACCAGTACCCACGGGAGGGCATGTTTGGACTAACCCCTCTCAGATGATGTCTTAATCACAGACTCAACTATTCATGTGCTAAATACAGGGGTTTATGGACCTTTACCTGAAGGATTATTTGGACTTTTAATTGGTAGATCGTCCACCACAAAGAATGGTCTCATAATACATGTTGGTGTAATTAATTCAGACTATTTAGTGAAAATTAAAGTGATGGTTTCAACTAACACCCTACCATGTTTTATCTCAAAAACCAGAAAAATTGCACAGTTGCTACTGCTCCCTTTTTCCGTTCCAGCAGCAAAAGACACAGTCCAAAGAACTGGTGGGTTTGGCAGCACCGATGTCATCCACGTTCACTGGACTGGTTCAACAAATTATGAGTGAAAAGCCCTTACTAACCTTACAAATAAATGACAAATTTTTACAGGTTTACTTGAAACCGGTGCAACAAATTACGAGTGAAAAGCCCTTACTAACCTTACAAATAAATGACAAATTTTTACAGGTTTACTTGATACCGGTGCAGATGTTTCCATCATTTTAGCATGAATAATTTTTCAGCACAGCCCCCACAGTGGCCTCTTAAAACAGCTGATGCCTTAGCGGAAGGCATTGGTGGCCATCAATTAAGCCCCTAAATTAAGTGCACTTATTCTTACAGTCATAGGGCCAAACAAATACCGAGCAACTTTACAACCGTATGTTTTGTCTTCTCAATTTACGCTGTGGGGTCATGATTTACTTTTTCACTGGAATATTACTCTTGCAGTGAATGCAGAAAATTTAACAAATGGGTCACTGATGTAAATCCCCTGCTCAAACTGAGGTGGAACACAGATACACCTGTTTGGGTTGATCAGTGGCCCCTGAAAGGGGAGAAAATTGACACGAGCTGAAAAGCTTGTTGATGAGCAATTAAAATTGGGACATATTGTACCATCCACGTCTCTGTGAAACACCACCATATTTATGCAACCAAATAATCAGGGAAGTGGCGACTACTGCAAGATCTCATAGCAGTAAATCGGGTGATGGAACCTATGCGTGCCTTGCAACCAGGGCTACCCACTCCTTCAGTGATTCCTCGGGATTGGCCAATTGTTGTGATTGATCTTAACGATAGCTTTTTTACAATTGCATTGCATCCGGAGGATTGTTATCATTTTGCATTCTCTTTACCCAGCGTAAATTGTGAGGCACCTATGAAAAGGTATCACTGCATTGTTTTACCACAAGGTATGAAAAATAGTCCAACGATTTACCAGCTTTTTGTAGCCATTGCCTTGGAACCAGACAGATTTGGATCAGACAGAAATTTTGCAATGCCTTGATATGCCACTATATGGATGATATTTTAATTGCTTCACAACATCAAGCTGAGCTTGACATAATCCTTTTACATATGATTCCAAGGCTAGAATCTTGTGGCTTACAAACAGCTTCTGAAAAAATACAAAAAATGGCATCTTGGAAATACCTTGGATGGTTTATAAGTGAGAAATCTGTCTGCCCACAATCCCTGAAATTGGTGCCTTCTGTAAAAACATTACATGATTTGAAAAATTGTTGGATACAATAAATTAGGTTAGGCCAATGCTCAGCATCACAAATGAAGAAATGAACCCTTTGTTCAAATTACTGAAAGGTGACACTGATTTGCTGTCTGCACGAGCACTTAAAAAGGAGGCACATATCACCCTTGAGATAATTGCGGACAAAATTAGCTCCTATAATGCAGCCCATTGTATTGTGGATTTACCTGTGACTCTTTCTGTAATTAATAACACTTTTCAGCCTTTTGCCATTCTTGGTCAGGTGCCCACAGATGGCAAAGATGTTTATTTTTTAGAGTGGGTATTCCTCCCCCATACTTCTAAGCAAACAGTAACCACTCATTTAGAAATGTGCCTCAATGCTGTTACCAGAGGTAGACAACGCGCCAGTCAAATATTAGGGCGAGATCCTGATATCATTGTCATTCCTTTACAGAGGCATGAATTTGATTCTTTACTATGAGACTCAATAGCTTGTGCTGTTTCTTTTGCTGATTTCTTAGCAAAAATCTCATTTCATTTACCATCTCACAAATTCCTTCAGGCTCTAATCTCTCTTCCACTGAGCATTAACTCCTTTGTCGCCTCAGCCCCAATTCCAAATACTGTAACTGTGTTTTATAGATGGATCAGGAAAATCTCACAAAGCTGCAGTGACTTGGTATGATGGAGTTGAGTGGAAGGATCATGTTACACAAATTGGCTCTGCATAACTAGTCAAACTCAGAGCTGCAGTGGAGGTGTTTCATCTTTTACCTAACTCATCTTTTAATCTCATAGGAGATAGCACCTATGTTACTGGAATACTTCTGCAAATGCCTGATGTTTCTCTGCACTTTGCAAATACTGCTGATATAACTCTGTTACTTATTGATTTAATACCTCTCATTCGTTCTCATCATACAGAGTTTTTTGTCATGCATATTCGCTCCCATTCTAACCTACCAGGTCCTCTAACAGAAGGGAGTGCTCGTGCTGACCACTTGACAATGGCAGCCATATCTAATCAGACATTTACAGCTGCCTCAAAATCTCATGCCTTCTTTCATCAAGATGCTGCTGCTTTATCTAATAATCTTTAGAGACCATAATCTGGTATTTCAATGTCCCAGACACACATGATTGTTAACACTTGTCCTTACTGCCAGTGTTTTTCTTCTCCAAATGTGCCTGCTGGAGTAGTACGTAGAGGGCTTACAGCCTGTCAATTATGGCAAACTGATTGTTATGTTCTACTGTGGGGAACTGCAAGGAGTTATTTTAAAAATAGATGGTCTGGAACGAAATTAAGTCAAACAAGACAAATATGGTATCTGACAACCATTTATTGATAAAGAAAAACAAACAAACAAAAAAATTTATTTGCCCCTAGAAAAGACATAGAAGGAGGAAGGAAAATGGAAAAGGAGTGTGGGGAGAGTGAAAGAGAGAAAGAGAGAGGGGAGACAGAGAAAAAAGCGGGCATTACCACCAGAGGAATGGGGAATGCCATTGACATCCGCGTGACGGGGGATATGCACACCGCCTGCTGGGGAGCTTTCACAGCTCTCGGAGAGGCAGGGCTCCACAGGCACAGCTGCCATGTCGAAGGGCAGCCAGACACATGGTAAGTGAGTGGGCGCTTGGACAGGAGGTCCAAAACCCTGGGCAAGGTCATGGCGAGGATTGTGGCAGCGGGTTGGATCGGAGGCAGGCAGGGTTGGATGCAGGTGGCTCAGGCAGGGAGACAGGGGCAAAGCAGTAGGGTCGGGGACAAAGGGAGGCAGGACAGATGCAAGGGCAAGCAAGAGCCAGAGAGAGTAGAAAAGCCAAAAGTCAGTCTGGGGCCAGGGCAAAAGGACAAAAAATGGGACAGGGCCAGGTCAAAGGAGCAGCAAGCAAGTGAGTAGACACAAAAACCCCAAAAAACAAGACACAAAAAGCCCCAGTCACCAAGCCCCAAAAAAACAAGTCTCAAAAAGCCCCTCAAAAAACAAGATTCAAAAATCCAAAGCCAAAAAGCCAGTCTCAAAAAGCTCCCAAAAGACAACTCTCCAAAAATCCCTCCTCAGCTTGTGGTGCAGTTAATTTTTATGCCCACTGGCTCCTTCCAAAGTCCGCCTGCTGACAGGAGACCATTGGCCCAGTCCAACCTTTCACTGCAGTCCATTGGTGGAGATCTTTCGCCATCTGATTGGAAAGCCTCTCTGGAGGGTAAAGTGTCTCTCGTGTTCCCCTGCTGACTGCCTGTCCCATGTCAGGTATGAAATTATTGCCAGGCAAAGTCTCCGCAGAGACAAGGCTTTCTCCCATCTTCTAGCTGCCTCCTGGATGTGGCACTTGTGCACCCCGTCCTCCCCTGTGCCTCTCACAATCAGTGTTGAGACAAATCAAAACTAAATTGGCTCCTCACACTGATGTTATGCATGTTCTGTCCTTTGGCCAGCAGAAGTTTGTTCATTGTTCTATTGACTTATTTTCAGCCTTCTTAGTCACCACCGCACATACAGGTGAATCTGCAAAAGATTGCAGATTGCATTGCCACTTTCTTCGCGAATTTGCAACAATGGGTTAGCCACAGGAAATTCACACTAATAATGGCCCTGCTTACCAATCCAATTCTGTTGCTATGTTTTGACAGGACTGGGTTGTTTGCCACTCCTTTGGAATTGTCCACAACCCCTCCTCTCAAGGGGTTGAGGAATGGATGAGTCACACACTCAACAATCTCCTTGTCAAACAGAAAAGGGGGAACCCTGGAGTGCACCGCAGGATGAACTGGGTTTTGCTTGTTTTACTTTAAACTTTTTTAATCGTTCTAATGACCCTTTTGCTCTTTCAGCTGCAGAATGTCACTTTAAAAGCCCCAAAGATAGGCTGCAATATCCTAAGGTATTATATAGACAGCTTCCTGATGGCAACCATCTGGCATGGACCTGCTGATTTATTAGCATAGAGCTGGGGATATGATTGTGTTCCATCCCCTATAGGTCCATTGTGGGTACCAGCTAAAGCTGTGAAACCACACCATGAGCTGGAAGGACGCCCAGCAAAATCCTGTACAGGAGATGATCAAGTTGAAGCTGACCAACCCCTCAACAGGGAAGAAGAGGAAGAGAAGTAAAAACATAACATGGGGTGATCTCAATGCTTTGGATGCTGAGGCATCTAGAATTGTGTGGGGGCAGAACCCAATGCCGCAAATACCTTCTCCGCCTACATGGCCATTGTATCGGCTAACTCAAAAGTAAGGCCTTTGCATTATATTTCACTATTTAGCTCTTGTGTTATGGTTGTCCATGTGCAAATCTACTGGGCTTATGTCTATGACCTTCCAGTGTTTCATCTAGTAACCTGGTAGGACCCAAAAATTTCTATTTCTGGTAACAACTCTAAAATGCTCCCTCTATCCGGGTCATTAACTTATGGGACAGATTTGCTATCAGTTGAGGAAAATCAAACTTTTGTAGCAGATTCCTATCCACTATGCTTAACCACTCTCAATGATAGCACTTGCATCCCTTTCACATTGCACATGCGTTTGATAAAAAATCATACTGGCAAGAGAACAACCTTACAAGCAATTGAAATTCCAGGAGTTAACACATCACATAACGCTATAAACACCATCACAGCTCTGAATAATATTCCCATATGTGAACTTTAAGCCCTCTCACCTTCAGTGCATATTTCATGGTCTCCATGTAGGGTGGAAAACCCTGAGCAACATCAGATACACCCCCATAATGTATCAGTGTCAGAATGGGGCCCACAAGGTCATTTTATCTGTAACAATGCCAGATTTGATGTAAATGGCTCCTGCTCCGGAAGCATTAGCTGCTGTAATGGAGGACTCTTGGAGTCTGTCACACAGATCCATGATGCCAATGGTGAATCCCCCCTCATACAGTTCATTGGTGATTAATGCTCCCCTTCCTGCCTCTACAAATATGGGCTTTGAGTTATTCTGATGTGTCATCTACATATTGGATGAATGCCATTTATATCAAAACTCTTGATACCATGATATGCACAATACATCCTTATGCATTTCTATTAACAACAAATATGACAGTTGAATCTTGTAATCATATTTCATCACAACTGTCAACCGTATGCACACCTCCTGCATCACCCCTGAAAATATAATTGAAAGGAATTTTACTCATCTCTTACCCCTATGTTGGCATGCAGAAATATGGATTCCAGTGAATCTTACAAGGGAATGGGAAGAAGAATCAGGAGTTGTGTATCTAAAACGTTTGTTTTTAAAGGAATCCAAATGAACTAAGAGATTTATTGCTTGGCTTATTGCTTTTACTGTATCTCCTATTATTATTTAGTTTCATCTACTATTGCCAGTGCTGCTTTAACGGAATCAGTAAAAACAGCTTATGAAGTTCTGTAATGAGTAATTTCACAGAGGAATTACAAATGATCAACAAATATTGGCATGCTTAGACACCCTTGAGGTTGCTTCGCTATGGGTAGGAGAAAAACAAGATGTCCTAAATACCCGATTGCACCTTTACTGTGACTAGCAGCACACTGATGCTAACATGTGTGTTACCCTTGCAGAGTGGAACAGTTCTGAAGCTTCTTGGGATAAGGTGAAGGCTCATTTAAAGGGGGCATGTTCTACAAATATGCATAAAAACATAAATGCATTAAGAGTTAGCCTTAGGAAACAATTTCAATCATTACAAACCATGTCTGCACAGAATTTCTATGATACGCTTGCTAATGACTTTACTTGGCTTAATCCAAAACTTGGTTTCAGGGACTAAGTTTACGAATATGGCTGTTTGGTGCTTTGGGGATGGGTCTCTTTCTTATTCTTGTTACAGGATTTCTTTGCCTCTGGAGACTGTTCCAAGTCAGCAAAAAGGCAAAAGCAAACGTAATGGCTGCCCTCATGATCAGTTCCTCCTTAAACAAAGAAGGGGGAGATGTAGATGTGACTGCTGTTCCACCTTTACATCTGCATGAGGAAGCACATACCAAAGGATCATGACCAAGCCATAAATACTTATGTGAGAATGCTGTAACTGGCAACCCGAACACAGGTTGCTGTGGGATGTGTGAGAGTGTTTGCAATAAGAGCAAGAAACATCCTGCTCTGCCATTTGTTTGCATGTTGGTTAGTCTCCTGCTCAGCTGCATTGTAAACAGCAAAAACATATAAAAAGCTCATGCATGCTTAATAAAGCAATTCTGTTGCATGGCAATGGTGTCTGTGATCCAATTGCTACAAATGGTACCCAATGTGTGGCACAAATCGTGAACCTCTGGTAGTGACGCCACATTCAAACCAAGTTGTGTGAAAAGGGGATCAATTGCTACAAGGACTGATGTCCAATGTAAGAAAGTTGCAGAAAGTCAGAAATCCCCGGGAACAAAGGAGTTTCCTTCTAGAAAATCTCTATACTATCTGAGCTCGAAGTATAACATAGCAAAACCGACCCAGAAATCAAATAAGGCTTAGGTCCTAAAACAGCATCCCACTTTAAAAAGGCCATATGCCACTCCAGTATTAAGCTAGTTTCTGGTAAAGTTCTCAGAAGAATATCTGCTCAGTTGCTGGACAGTTTCTGAAGAAGATTAAAATAAAACTTCATCCTCTGCTACAGGCTCTGGTTACCAGTTTCTGATTTATTATCCATTTATTTGGAGCGGGGGAATTGCCTCTAGTCCTCTAATTCTCATCCCAGCTGTGTACTCTCTCCGTATATGTGGATAGCAGAAATGGCTCCATATTCTTTCAGATGGGGCAATCTTTTTAACCTTGATGGGTTTAAGTGACAGGAGGAAAGCATCAATGCAACAGAGAACTTTCTTTATTGCTTTCCAGAACTGTAAATCTACCAATGTCTAACCTAGTTTCCCCAACTTCTGTCACAGAAACCTCATCTTCTGCTCCTGATCACACTTTGACCTGGCAAAAAACAGAAACACACACTATTCCAGAGAAACAGTCCTACTCATTATATCCGCAAACAAAAATTCATTTTTAATTTAGTGTAAAAATTTAATTTTGTGTGGGCAGAACTGTAAACCCCAATATAACCTCCGCTTTTCCATCCACAGTGCAAAAGCCTTTAGTTTTTTGAAGCTGAGCAAACAATAGTAAAATATTTCAATCAAAGATTTTTTAAAGAAGAATATAAATGTAAGAAAGTAGAGAAAATATCTAAACCGCTGCAGCCCTGAAATACCAATGGAGCTTCCAGAGCAGTGACCTGCCCTAAGAGATAAAAAAAAAGCAAGATTTTCCCCTCAGAAAGGGAGAAGAGTTTGTCCCAGGTCATTTTTATCTACCTTTGGAGATGTGTCTCTTCATTAAAAAGGCATTTAAGCTTGTGTCCCTTGTTGTACAGTACAAGAACAGAATTGTACTTAGTTTCCCCAAAGTGAGGCAAATTCCTCACATTCTTCTAAGGGAAATCTGTTCCAAACAGCCTTGCAAAAGCACATACCTAACAATATGAGAAACAGGAAGTGTGCTGCCACTTTGCAGAGATAGGAATTTCGGAAGCCCAAGCTATCCACCAAGTGCCCTTTACCCCCATCCCAATGTTGGAAGGAAAGCAGAGAAGCTTGCTCCTTGGACAAAGATGAGTGATGGCCTAGTTCAGGGTTCCCATGGGATCTGCAGAAGACAGCAGTGGAGCTGAGGGTGTCTGTGTGAGACCCCTGAGGGCTCGGAGGCTCTCGCATTGATAGAGGCACCAATGCAACACAACCAAGCACAGGAGCGTCCCTCACCACAGCCAAGAAAAAGTTACCCTAGACATCCAGAGGTGGACTTGCCAAATGCATATGGGATTTCACTATCAACTGGTAACAAGCAGCAAGTGAAGCTAATCAGGCAAGTAGGAAAGTGGTACTTAGGGAAAAAAGCACAACATGGCCTTTTCTGCAGACAATAGCACAAGCATCACGCTGTGACCAAATTAATGATGTATGTCCATTCATAGTTGAGGAGTGAATTTCTGTCTGCCTGGTAATGCCATGTCAGCATGCTCAAAGTACACGTGGGCCCCTAGACATCCAACCCAGAGCAACCCTGGAGTTAGAGGGGGAGTGTTAGAAAGTGTTACTTACCATTGCCAGTATAGTGCTGCTTTATTGCTGTTAACTCCAAGTGGCTTTCACTCCACAAGAACATTTCATTTGCCTTCCCACAGCATCAGTACTTCATGAGGAAAGAATATTTGCTTGGAGCTTTAACAGACTGGTATCATGAACAAGGTCACCAGGCAGACGCCAACTAGTATGCTTTGAGAGGAGCCCTGGAGGCATCTAAATCTCATTATTGCTTCCAACACCATCTGATTGTAATTTTACCAGTGTGACAGACTGATTATTGTCCCAGCAACCTGAATTCATACTGAGAGTAGTACTTCTCATACTTGAATGTATGTACTTTATATTTTCACTGGCATTCACTATAAAGGTACTAGTTGCCAATAGTTGGTCAGTATCTCACTTCAGGAAACGCCGTATTCATTCGTAAAACGATTATGCCTTGCATACTGGGCTGAGGTCCCAAGAAAAGCTGCAATATGTTGAAGGAATACACTAAATCCTGTCATGAAGGATATTTTTGAAAGCTGAGGTTGCATTCTATCAATAAGCATTGCCATTTAGTTAAAGATGCCATTTCTCTGGAAGTTAGATAAAATGCAATCAGTAAGATCACTGAAACAATAATATCCCTTGTGCTGATGAAATGAGAAACTTTGTTTTAAAGGCAAGTTGTAAATAGACAACAAAATATTAAGCAGAGGAGCTAAATTGTGCCTTGTTAGACTGATACAGCCCTTGAACTATCAACATCCAGTGCAAGCTTGATGAATGAACAATGCCATGTGAGTCAAGGTGCAATAAATATTACTAATAAGGTGTCACAGAAATTGTATTGCTTCACTCTCCTCTCATTCCTGACTCACAAACTTCCAGAAAATCTCTAGATCACTTCTGTCTAAGTTTTGAAGCAGCTAAGGAACCAATAAAACAGTGCATATGGCACTACTGATATTTCGCAAGATGGTGGGGGACAGCATTCAAAGTTCAAACATGTATCATAAAAATCGTCAGAAAAATGGAAAACAGCTTGAGGTAGATGTGATCAGCTGGGAGGCACAACCTCAGGACAACTGGCAGCAGATAACTACTCAAATTATAAATTCGTACCTACACCAACATTTTGAAACATGGGTTGCAAAGCTGCACAAGTAAGTTATTACACAAGAACACTATGCGTTGCTATTAATCAAAAACAAAAGTTGTAGTACACTGATAAATCATCAAGTGAAGGACCAGACCAAGTGGCCAGGCAACCCATAAGCAGGTAAATAAGCAGTTTCCTTAGGAAAATGGGAGTAAGATGGGCTGACCAGGCACTCTGCTAAAGCAAAGCAGCATCACTTGCAATGAATTACACGTCTGAAAATGCTGCACCCTACTAAACATCTGCCTGACAGATACCCTTCAGGCCAACCCAAGTCCATAGAAAGTTCTCTGTAACTTCAGTACATTTTGCTCCTAAGTCTCACTGGGTTTAAAAGATGCTTTTTGTCCTTTCAATGCAAGCATGGAAGAGGCTTGGAGTAGAAGAAAGGTGTTACTTAAAGCTTGAATCAAACCACAATAAAACTAAGTTGTCAAAGGAGGAAAACATCTATCAAAGAAACAAATAGACACTGAAACAGAGAATCAGGAAGCATTTGTGTAGCGTTCTTATAAACCCATTAATCCCATTTCAAAGCTTCCAGACTCTTCTGAAATTTCAGTGAATAAACAATAACTGCCAGAGCTTTCAATAAATCACAATAGTCCATCAATCGCAATGAGTGTAATCCGCCAGTTAAAACTGACATGAGACATACAAAAGGCACAAGGATAAAACATCATGCCAAGAAATAAATTTTAATCCCTCTTTCTATCCAGAGAGCAAGAACATTAGGCACAAGAAGTCACATAAATTTAACACAGGAGGGTAGGAAAGGAAACAGAATCACTACATTCTTGGCCTCAACAGCTAAAGACAGTACTATGATTAAATAATTAAACTGTCTCACCTTGTGCAGTCAAGCTAAATTTCAACAGAAGTAATTAATCTTCATGTGGTCTTTTATACCCTACCCAATCTGTACTTTTGGCCAAAGCAAAACATTTCCTCTTGTTGCCTCTTTCTTTCCAAAAGTTTCCTCCATATATGAGGAAAGAATCACTTCTCATTTAAATTAAAGCAGTGCCATTGACAAGGTTGCTATTCAAACGTTAAAGGCTTGTCCTTGTGAGAATTTTTACACACATTTGTAGAGCTGAATGCAGGATGAGAATTATTTACTTTTCCTGAGAAAATTTCATATATTATGTCAGGAGGAGTCTTAACCTCTGGATTTATTTTTTTCATAAACAAGTAAAAGCAAACGCAAAGCCTGAGACTATCAACAATCCAGGTCTTACCTGTCATACAAGCTACCAGACCCAAGTCCTCTTGCTGAATTGGGTAGACCATGGCCTCCAATCTTGGTCTCATCACCCAAGGTATTTTCTTTCTGTCCCTTAAGTTATTTCCTGCCTAAGAAACTTGTCCAAACCTAACTTACTCTAACAAAAACAAAACAAAACAAAACAACAAAACAAAACAAAACAAAACACAAAAAAAACCCCCAAAAAAACAAAAAAAAAAAAACCAAAAAACCAAAAAAATCCACACGGCTTTCTAGACTTAATAAGTCTTATTTGGAAAAAAAAAATTACCAAGTTCCTATGTGACTCTGAACAGCTAAAGGAATTGATCTCCAATGAAGACAACATTCTGGACTACACACAGACCATCACAAATAAATCCCAGGAGCTTGTTCCACTGCCATTTCCACAGCACCATCATTGCAATCCTGAATTGCACTTGAACATTCTTAAGAGTCAGGCAAAGAAGACATTGACTTGAAATGGCCTGAGGCAAAACAACATCAGATACTGAGGGAAAGGTATCGCATGGGAAGGGAACTGTACTGAATTTCAGGTGCAATAACAAGGCAGGCTTTATGCAAAAACAGGTTTGAGCATCCATACTCAGACCTGGCTCTGTATTGTGAACACTTTGATTACCGCTTTGAGAAGTGCCACAGCTTCATGTCATGTCAAGCTCATTTACAGAAAGTTTGAGAACATCCTTTGGACAATTGTTACACCCCAGTCACTGAAATCTAGGGCTAAACCAAGGTTCTTTTACTCTGGGTAGACGCAAAGGAGAAAATTCCAACCAAATATTCTCAAGAGGTAAAAATACACAGAAGTTTACTGGCAAACTATAGAAAATAAGGGAACATTGGCAAAAGAGTAAATACAACATAACATCACTTATCCAGAATTCACTTAGCCCATTGAACATAGAAGACCTTATAACCCATTCAGTGTTACATTCTGTGAGAAGGGAGTTAGAAGAAGAAAGGGAGAAATACAGAAAGACAGGAAAGATATAGAAAAGCAGACATAGCTACCAATTCCTGGGTTCCAGTGATGTAAAGCTCCAAGATGAAGGCAGGGTAAAAGGACAGTGTGCTTGCCTCATGGCCAGGCTTCTCAAAGCCTTCTTCCCTGGTGGAACTTCCAGTCTCTCAGCCACTCAGGGACTGGGTTAGGCAACGCTGGGGGGCTGCCTCCAGTGTGCTATGATTGACAGACACTGTGGAGCTGAGGGGTATCAGGGGCAGGGCACCACCTCACCAGAGTAAGGCCTGACCAACCCCCTACCACACATTCCAAGCTCTCAAGATGTCTCGGAACAGANGAGGGGAGGGGAGGGGAGGGGAGGGGAAAGCTTTTGACCTCCTCCTTCTCGTCCCTGCTGCCCTGGGCCATTGCTAATACAGCTCTCACAAGGCATTGCAGGACTTAAAGGGTGCTTATGCAGCTTGTTTTAAGAGGCTACTTGCAGGCAAAACAGGCTTCCAATTTAATCTTTTATTAGCTGTGTTTTAAAATGAATACTCCAGGTGGTTGTATAGAAACATACAAGGTGAGGAGATGGATAGGCAAAAATTAATAAACCATCACAGAGAAGTTAGGATAATAGTAGTTTTCTATTTCAAGAAGTTATCACTTGTCCAGTATAGCATGTCCTGGAAGATCTCAATTCTTTGGTGCTATACACACTCTGAAAACGAACAGACAACACAAACCCAAAGACAAATACACTTTCCTCCCCTCCCCCACCCCACTCCTGTATTCTGGCTTAGTGTTTCTTTTACATTTTCCTTGGTTTGTTTCCCTCTCATTCATTTTGTTCCTGTACCCCTTCCCACACACACATACTTTTTGAAAAAATATTTTATTCACTTTTTCATTTTTTCCATTAATGAAGGAACTAAGAGCAAGCCTTCTGTCATCCAAAGTGCAATGCTGCCCTCCACAGCTGTCAGGAAGAAAAATTTCTTCAGGAAAAATGAAACCATCTCCAAGCAAACCATAGCTGTTCAGATGGAATTGCTGAATCTATCTCGTATTTATTCTCTACATTGAAAACTGGTCTGCACAGACACCTTATCTGGCTTAGCCTGGTTTACTGACAATCATCTTGACAACTCTTCCCATACACAATTTGTGCATCAACTCCAAAGCAAAGAAGGGATTTTCTCCTGTGTAAGATAGTGAAAAAATCCCAACTAATAAATTAACCCATGTCTTCTCACTCAAGGTAAGGAATGGTCTGATAAATTTTCAAATCCTGATTGGAAGCCACATTCAGAAGATATTTACTGAGAAACCAGCCTCCAGAAGAAACAGTGTTTAGGCCTAACAGAAATTCAGTTACCCCAAAAAAAGTATTTGATTTTAGATTTTCTTTAACCAGAATCCTGGGTGCTGGTGCTGTATCATAGCATATCAGACACCTGTTTTCTAAAAAGGATAAAAATGTAGCTATTATTTGTGGGTAAAATTACTCCAACACTTTATAAAGAATAAATTGCACAACTTGAACAAGACTGTGAAAGTTCTGCCTGGAAGATCTGCCTTGTTTATCACCTGCAAAACCATAATGCACAACTTGTGAAGAGCTTTCATTTTCTCTAACACCAGGTTCCAAGTCGGCAATTTTCACTAACTTGAAATGTACATCCCCACAAAAAGCAGACCTCTCTTCCATTTTTATTAATATCACTTACTAATAGTTTCCAGGAGGTAAAAAAGTAACAACAACAACCAATACTGTGATTTCCAAATTGTTTTCTCTCATCTCTGCAGCCAAATGAAAAAAGCCTTGAGAGGGGCTTAAATGTTAATATACAGATGTGGATTTCAACCCCCTGCAGAAAAGTCTGACCACAGTGAACCATCTAAAAAGGCTACACCAAAATTTACTTTTGGGATCTATACGAACTCCTGCAAAGCTCAGGACTATACCAGTGCAGGAAGACAAGAGGAAAGCAAAAGGAAGGGTGGTTCAGGGCTGTCTCAGTTTAGAGACAAGTTTAGAAGAACACTATGGAATGAGTTTTCTTCTAACAAAAAAAAGGGGGTCCAAATATCCCTTTCTTCCAGTGAGAAAATGAATACTAGTGGATGAAAGTGAAAAAAGCCAACTGTTTATTGACAAGCCAAGTGTCCACACGACACAGGAAATACAAATAAATGCTAGATATTGACTTGTCAGAACCTTACACACACCCCCC
>VXAD01007714.1:71317-85143 GCA_013399195.1 Dicrurus megarhynchus | reverse complement strand
CCCCCCCCCACACCAGAACAACAAAAAAACCCCAAAATGCCTGGGAAAGAAAAAAAACCCTTCCACCCAAGTGGCAGGGAGGAACAAAATGGCGCCTGGCTTTTGTCTCAGGGAAGAAAAAAACAAAAGGTTCACACAGCAGCTCAGACAAAAACAGATGGGAACCCAGTGAATCTCTGATGTTGGTCTGCTCTTCACCGCAGATGAAGCTGATGGATTTAGGGTCCTTTCTTTGGCTGGGTCAGCTTTTCCAAGGTCTGGACAAGGTAGAGTGGCCCCACAGCTCCACAGCCAGTCCTGGCCGATTGTCACCTGTCAATTGTCTGAACTTGGACCAAAACCAAGATGAACAGTTCAAGGAAAAAACAAAAGCCACTGAAGGGTTGCAGTCTCCAAGGCCAGGGAAAGATAAAAAAAACTTCTTGCCTAAGTTAACAAAAAACCAAGCTAGCTAAGCAACAAAAAAACCTCCAGTCCACACCGCATCAAGCGTGCCTGGGAGTGAGGCTTTCGAAAAAGCCTGCGCAAGAGCCCCAAGGCTAGCCCCCCTTCACCGGACCCACCTTAAAGTTATGGCAACCACTTCTGGGCATAGAGCAGATGACTAGGGAATAGAGTATCATCATAAAATCACGCCAAGGCAAGGGCTACCACATAGGGAAAAAAAAGAAGCAAGGAAACCCTAACAATTCCATACAGTTGGTTCATATTTATTTTTCATTCTGATGGAATAGGTTAAAATGGCTGCATTTCTCCCCATGACACCACCAACCCCAGAGCTCATTGTTTCATTCTCTCATCAATATGTAGATAGATTTTCTTAGCTCCTCTGCACCCAAGCTGCAATGGGTCAAACCCTCGCTGGTATAGATCAGCTCTTTTCAATAAAGACATACCAGGGTTATGACAGATGGGAATACAGCCCTGTGCCTTTTGCCAAGGAAAGCTGAGTGCAGAGCAAGCACAACTCCCTCATGTTTTGAACTAGGCCATTTTTGCCATTGCCAGCAAAAGTGTTCAGTGCTCTCAGACACATAGCTCTTCAGAGACAGGGTCCAGAGAGGCAGACATGAAGCCTCAGAGGCCAGACCATGGCACAAAGATGCTGTGTCACAGCACAAAGATCCTAAGGGATGATTCAGCTTCCCTGAGGTGTATGCCCTAGAAACAATCCCAAGGCCAGATTTACACTTTGAGCTCAGCATATGCATTTTATGATTCACACATTTACTGCTGAACTTAAATGTTGAGCAGACCAAGCAAGAAGCCTGGGAAATGCCCCAGTTCACGAGGTGGAGGAAGAGAAGGAGAGACCTTCCTTGACCCAGAAGCATGGCAGGGGACTCAACATGGCACTGGCAGCACTCCCCTAACAATTGCTACACTACCTGGCGACCAAGGGTTAATTGATCTGCACTTTGCAGCTTTATTTTCCAGTCTTCAAAAACTCAGCACAGTGCTTATTAACACTTACGCAGCCTCTGCAATGTGCTGATATGATCTCTGAACGAAACCCATTAAATAGAGACCCAAAAGACAAAGAACAGCAGAATCTGTCTCATTTGTTGATTATCTATTGAAGAACACAATGTTTCTGCTAAATTTTAATTCAGACAACAATATGCCAAGATCTAAGGGTTGACCACACCATAATTTACCTGCCTCATGCCAGGCAAATGCTCCTTGCATCAGATTAGGTATTTCATCTTGTGTATCTGCATACTTTTTAGGTACTATAACCAATTATGACCCAGAAATAAACATGCCATCAATTTTAATAAAGGTATTTTTAATTATCTTTACAGGAATATATTTTACCCACAGCTTTGGTCAATGGGACAAAGCTTATGTCTCTATGAGTATCTCTTTATAACAGTAACACTAAAGATTTGACATCACCATTTTTTGCCCCATCACACTTTTTTCCATTTTTAATTTATTTAGATTGTTTTTGCTTAGTTAGTCCAATTTTTAAAAAAATCTCTTCTTCCCCATTTCAGGCATTTCTGTTAGTTATTAAAGTCTTGAAAGGAAAACTGTGTGGCTAAATTTTCTTGCTGTGTAACCACAAATTATGAACATACACCAAAGGTATCATACCTAGTGTAGAGGAACAAGAATTCAGTAAATTCTTTGCCATATTCCAAACTGGACTGCACTGAGAACAGTAGTTGGAGTTGAAAAACAGATGACAGCTTTTTAAAGTATTATTATTATCTGTTTTAAAGACCAATTTTCCAGATTGTCTCCAGATGGTAGAATTTTAAAGCCAATTTACCTATTCCCTTCACTCAGAGTTTTGCAGTGATTTTCTTGAGAAAGCTCTAGCATTTGTAAAATTGCAAACTGCTTCCAATGGGAATAGTAAAAGAAATGCTTGTTTATTTAAATTGGTATTATGTTAGATAATTATGGCCTATTCTTGTAACTCTCTCTGCGTTAATGGATCCCAAAGTGTTGCTAGTACTTCTTGGTCTTCATCCCTTACTTGTGGACCTTCATTTCACATAAAATATTAGCAGTGATTTTCTCAACCTTTCTTTAATTTATGGTCATTTTTTATACAAGGATTTTTTCTATTATTAAATAAAATAAATATCAGTGTTTCATACAAAGTTTCAGTAGTACCCTAATGGCATCCAGAGACAGAATTCTACGTGACAAGCCCAGATTTCAAAAATAAAGCTGTGGCTGTTCTTCAAAATCATCTTTTCTGTGAGACACATCCAGATTTTCATGAAAACACAACACTGAGTTGTACCTTGTGGTCCCTCACCTGATAATAAATACCAGAATATAATAAAAATACAAATAGGTGAAGAGCTGGGGATATATAGTTAGAAAATGTAAGTTGTCTGGAGGATAGAATCATCAAGGTTAGAAGAGGCCTTTAAGATCACTCAGTCTAACCATCTACCCAACACTGCCACTGTAACCCCTAAACCACCAAACGACATTACCCAGCACCATATCCAGACGCCTCTTACACACCTCCAGGGATGGTGACTCCATCACCTCCCTGGGCAACTGTTGGGGTTTTAGGAGTTCCCCTTCTGTTTTCTTTGTCTATTGAGGAATTTTCCCCATATATGTTGCTGGGCGACAAATTGCTGGGTGCTTGGGAGANCGGGGAAAGGGTCCGACAGCTAAGGAGGCTGGCACTGGGTTACTGGTTCTGTTTGCTGTTACTGCCATAGTTATTGTTGTTTGTGTGCCTTGTTTTATATATATAGATATATTAGTAAAGAACTGTTATTCCTATTCCTCATATCTTTGCCTGAAAGTCCCTTAATTTCAAAATTATAATAGTTTGGAGGGAAGGGGGTTGCATTTTTCGTTTCAAGGGAGGCTCCTGCCTTCCTTAGCAGACACCTGTCTTTCAAACGAAGACAGTAACCTATTCCAATGCCTGACTACCTAAACAGAGATTTTTTTTTCTAATGTCTAATCTGAATTTCCCGTCTCAGTTTAAGGCCATTTTTTCTCATCCTTTCACTGCAGGCACAGAGGAAGAGATAGGCTCCCACCTCACTACAACCTCCTTTCAGGGAGTTTTAGAGAACAGTGGGGTCCCCCCTGAGCCTTCTCTTCTCAAGACTGAACAAACCCAGCTCCCTCAGATGTTTCTCATAAGATATGTTTTCTAAACCCTTTACAAGCCTTGTTGCCGTTGCTGGACACACTCCAATACCTCCATGACCTTTAAAGTCACCTTAAAGTGGGGCCCAAGACTGACCACAGAACTTCCTGAGGTGCATTTGCCTTAGGGCACGTAGATAATGGTTCCACCAGTCAATCTCTTCCTCAGATCCCAACTGCTTAACCTTTCCATCTCCTCTTTGAATTGTACCAGCAAGCAGAGCAGATCATTGACCTGCTCTCACCTCACACAGGTGTTATCTGTTACCCTCTGATGCCAGTGGCAGGCTCTGGCACTCCCTGCAACCCAATATCTGGACCCATGTATGTTTCCACAGCAGATCCATTTGTGTTGCCACATCCTTTCTGGCACACACTGAGTGTTTAGTTTAGCACCTGCCATGTGGAAACCATTCCTGAACTAATGGGAAGGATACCACACTTTCCTGCTCACCCTACCTGCCCTGACTGCTGTGCCTGCACTGTTTGCCCATTCAGTTTGATGCATTCCTGGTCGCTCACACTCCCTGGAGCTGTTTAAATCTCCTGCGATGCTCCCTTCTCCACCCTCTCCTCACCTCGTTGGCTGACATGAAATCCCAGGTCTGGACAGGGCTCTGGGCTGTTGCTCAGGGGTCCCTGAGCATGGGAACCCCCCTGTACAGCCTGATCTAAAACTCACCCCCGGACTTATGTCAGTCTCCATCTCCTTCCTAACATCTAATCTAAATTTCTCCTCTTTCAGTTTGAAAATGTTCCCCTTGTCCTACCATTACCTGGCCATGTAAAAAGTAGCTCTCTCTCTTTTTCATAAGCATCCTTTATGTACTGTAAGGCTGCAATCTACATTTGCACCACAGCTTACTGGAAACTTCTAGAAACTTCAAAAGCATGCCATACATGATCAGGAAGACAGGAGAATATTCTTCCAGAGGATATTTACAGGGAGAGAGTGGGTGAAACTATGTGAGAAATAGATGATGGGATCAGAAGATCCCAGGACCACCTGGATGGAAGGAAAGATGGGGTGCCCCCAGTCTCAGCCCTGCCATGAGCAGGGTCATTTCAGCACAAGGAGCATTCTGCCATTCTCTGCCCATCTCCAAGGATGGTGGTTGCTCAGGCTCCTGATCCAACCTCTTTCTTTCTCAAAGTCTTAGTAAAACAGGGGCATCTGGGGCAGGTGCCAGTTTGCTTTTGCAAGATGCGTCTCATGGTTTGACACTGGCCCAACACCAGGCACCTACGAAAACCATTTGCACGCCCTCCCCTGCCACAGCTGGGCAGAGGAGAGGGAAAAAGAATTAACGAAGGGTTCATGAGTTAAGGACTGGAAGAAAACACTTCAAGGGCAAAACAGGCTCAACTTAAAGTTGCGAAATGAATTTATTACTAACAGAATCGGGGGAGGATAATGAGAAGTAAAATAAGCTCTTAAAACACCCTTTTCCTCCCAGCCCCTCCCTCCTTCCCACCAGCAGCGCAGGGAGACAGGGTATGGGGGTTTTGGTCAGTTTGTCACCCAGGATTTTCTTCCACTGCTCAGGGAGAGGAGTCCTTCCCCTGTGAGACTGTGGAGTCCCTCCCACGGGACACAGTTCTCCGTGAACTTCTCCAACGTGGGTTCACTCTCACGAGCAGCAGTCCTGGCAAATCTCCTGCAACATGAATTCCCCCCATGGGCAGACAGTCCTCCCAAAATGGCTGCAGTGTGAGTCAGTATTCCATGAGGTGCAGTCCTCCAAGGACAGGCTGCTGCAGCCTGGGAGCAAGGGCCCTCTCTCTCCACCAGGACTCCCACTGGATCACAGCCTCCTCCAGGCATCCACCCGCTCCGGCACGGGCACCTCCCCCACGGGCTGCGGGTGGATCTCTGTATCTCCTATGGATCCCCATGGGCTGCAGGGGCACAGCTGCTTCACCATGGTCTTCACCACGGCCTGCAGAGGAATCTTGGCTCCAGCACCTGGAACACCTCTGCCCCTTCCTTCTTCACTGACCTTGGTGTCGCCATGTTGTTTCTTGTGGGAACCGACAGCCGGTCTGAAGGCCTCGCAGACATTTCGCTTGATACAATCAGTTTGTACCTGTGAGAATTGCAGAAGCAAGAAGATAAACAACGGAAAGAAGTTGTAACAGCTGCAAAAGGGAGGATACTGGCTGATGTTTAGCAAAGAATGTGTGTACACTATAGATAACCAATAGTATTGTATTGCAGCAAAATAATAGCCAATGAACATGTAGCTAAGAAAGTATATAAAAGAAGTTGTGTAAATAATAAACGTGCTTTTTGCCATTGCTGAGGGCAGAGAGGGTATGTGTGTCGTGACTGTCTCAACAGCGACATCTGGTGACCCCAACGATATAGCCACTTTTTGGTGGGCTGTGGGGGTGGTGCTCAGCAGAAGAAGAGCAGCAAGGAGAGCTGCCAAATGTCCAGACAGGTATCTGCAACCCTTGAGGTGAGCCGCTGGGAACAATGGGAGCTAACGTATCCCAAGAAGAAAAGTCTATTTTGAACATTTGGATGCTTATGTTAGGCAGGTGTGGTATTAAGTATGATAAGTATACCTTGAAGGCCCTGTTGCTGTGGTGCAAGAGCCAGGGCTTGGAAGCTACCTCTGAGAATGCTTTTAGTGTAAAAGCCTGGGAGAGAGTTGGACAGCTTATTTTTGATTCTGCCTCCCGAGGCAATGAGACTGCCAAAAATTTGATGATTACCTGGAGGGTGGTGTTGGAGACTTTGAAAGCAGTGAAAAAGGAGCAAGACTTGGAATTGCAGTCCTCCGCAGATGCGGAAGGCGGAAATGAAATGGAGGGCAAAACGGAAAAACAAAAGGAGGGGGCGGGCGATCCCACACTGCCACAGGGGGGTGCGAGCCTGCACAGCAGGGAGTGGGTGGAGCCCATTCGTGAGCCCTGTGCTGAAAGTCCTAGAGTGAGGAGCCCTACTTCCCCCACTCCCATAAATCTGCTTTATCCACCCTTGCCTGCGGATGAGTGGAGCAATGGCAAAGATGAGCCCATGCCCACGGGTCCCCCTCCTCCCAATGTTCTGGATACAGCTGCTCGACCCATGTGACCGAAATGGCCCAGGGAGCCCCCTCCGCTCATGGACTTGCAAAAGCCAGGCATGGGAGGACCTCCCTGCTGCCCTCCTGCCCATCCTCCAGAAGTGTTTACTATGCAACCAGTATCAGTAACTGTATCTGCTTATGACCCAATTAGTTTTTGGAAACATATGAAAACAATGGCAATTGCTAACGACTTGGCGCCCAAATGACGGGATCTCAGATTACGGTGAGGAGGGGGACTACGACCAGCAACAAAGCCTAGTGGGCCCAGAACAATGGGATATCAGATTGCAATGAAGAGATGGACTGCAACTCACCCTTACGACCCTGGGCCCCTCAACTGCAAGCAGAGAGCTCAGACCCTGCTACGACGACAGGGGGCTTTTTTGCGGACCACAATCTGGCAGAGAGCAAGATGTCGGCACAGCCTATAAGGTTAGGTCAGCGGTGTTTGCTGGACAAAGAACCACGGAATACTTGTCAGTATCTTGTGATCAGGGGTGTCCCAGGAGTGTGGGTGCAGCTTACAGATATTGCTGCATATTCTCCACATTGGAGCAACTTTCATTATGGGTTAAAAAACCCTGTAACTGTTTTCTAAATGAGAATGGCTTTGATGTTAAAAACTCCTGCACGCATCTGCAGCAGGGATTGCTACAGTGATGTTGTGGGCGCTACCGATGCCATCCCCAGAACAGCCCGGCTGGCTTTAGAAGCTGACTCCCCTGGGCCGTCAGCCCCTCTGGTGCTGGCTCCCCCTGAGGCAGGCCGCCTCCCCCTGCCGCAGCTGCTCTGCAAGGTGCCTCCCCCGCGAGCAGCTTCTCTGCTGCCCGCTTTGCCAGCTGCCCCTCTGACTGCAGGCTACGCGCCCCCCCCGCCAAAAGCCACTTGGAAGTGAAGAGATAAAGTAACCTACAGGAGGACCATACACTTGCATTCCATTTCATAGTTAGGAAAACTACTATCTCATTTTGAGCTTCTGGGAAATGCTTAATTTGTCCTACAATCAGTCAGTGTCTTTGTGAATGCAAATTACTCATGTCGAAAAATGTGTTTCACTGCATCTCAAGAACATTTTTGGCTTTTGTTTGAAGTAACTCTGTATTTTCAGTGAGCTGCAGATTCTGATAAGATTGTTTATTGGAGAGATTCTAGGTTATCTGTGTGGATGTGGTGTGTTTCTGCATGCCACTAGGATTATGTAATTCCTTGCTTTGAGGCTGCTTAGCAAGGTCCAAAATTCTCCAACAGAAATGCTTATATATTGCATGATTGGTACAACTTGTCATGTGGGATGTGTGTTGCCTTTCCAAGAATTTTGATTTGAGGGTCTGATTGGACTGAATTAATACTGATTCTTTGTTCAGTTATAATGACATTAGCTATTACCACAGAAATTAGAAACTTGTATACCTGGAAAAATATCTGCAATCTCGGTATCCTCAAAGCATTACTTGTTGTTATGTGGCCCGTTATAAAATTCAGTAGAATCCTCCTTGGAAGCAGCAGTTAACCCTAAGGCCTGGTGTCAAAACCTCGAATGATTTACAAGAGTTACTGGGAGCAATTAGCTGGGTGAGGCCCGTGGTAAGTTTAGCCACTCATCAATTGAGTGTTCCTTTCTTCACTCCCCCATCAATGTTATCTGCAGAAGCTATTCAAGTTACAGATATAGTTGCCTCATGACTCCCCACTGTAAAGGCAGGTGCAATTGTGCTAGCTTTACCACTTCGCTTGCTTTTTTGCCCCACAGCTTTCATAAAGTAATTTTATTGTGGATATTTTACCATGAACAAACACGTGACAGCTTTTCAAACAGGTACAGCTCTTTACTGGTTCAAGTGTAGTTGTTCTTCCTTGCCACTTATAAATTGAAATTGGACTTGATATCAAAACAGTTTAACTACAGTGATGGACCAGAAAAGTGACTAAAAGTGACACCACCTTACAACGCAGACTTGCCCAATGAGTATGTGTCAGCTGATCAGCGGCTGAGCTTCTAGTATTCTCTATTCTTATGAAGACGGGAAAACAGTGGAGTAAGCAGTAGCACACTCCTTTACAATCATCTGAAACCATGGCTTTGTAGCTGTTTATATACACGTCAGCTTTATACACCCACTGACCTAAGAGAGTTACATGAGCAAAACTCAGGGCAGTATTATATGACTACGTCCCCGGTATTTTATCCTTACGTATTCATCTCCCATTACCTTTAATAGTCCAAGGTCAATTTTATTGTACTGACAATCATGAAAGGCTGTCTTACCATCTGCGAACTGAGCAGGTTTTAAGTGCAATTTGCCAATATATACACTGTTGTCATTTTTCTGAGTAAAGCTGCACCTTACAAGATCCTAGCGAACTTATACTTATGCCTGAAAAGTACTGAAAGACATACAATGTTGTCAGGGGTTTTTTTGGGTACAGCTGCAAATTGGAAAACCATGCAAAATTGTGCTTATACTAGAAAAGTCCTGACTGTGAAAGGATATTTTCAATAATGTTTATAGTTACCATGAGCTATTCTCACAACTAACTTATGTAAAATCACAAGGTATTTGCCACACCTTTATAACCTCTCCAGTAAATCCATGTTGCTGCTATTTCATTTACGAATCAGTTGTTTGCTTGCGTATTGTTCATTGATGTTTAACTGCTGTATGACAAATTTTCGGTAGCTTTCTTGTAATGATGGAGTCAAGATGAGTTAAATTCTGTTGTATCTGAAACTTTTAAAGGAACACTCTCAACTCTGACTTTACTTCTGTAAATTTAAGTAATGCTAATTTTCAGTTCTGTTATGTTTCAGCTTTGTACAGTTTAAGTGATGCTAAGATTCAGTTCTGTTAAGTATTGTTAAATTCAAGTGATGTTAAGTTCTGTTAAACTTCAGCGTTGTTAAATCTATGTGATGTCAGATTTAAGTTCTGTTAATTTGAAGTTCTGTTACATTTAAATTCTGTTAAGATTAGGTTCTGTTAGATTTAAGTTCTGTTAAGCTAAAATTCTGTTGACTTTAATTTCTGACAAGTCTAAGTGCTGTTAGGTTTTAAGTGTGTTCAGTTTAAGTTCTGTTCTTTTAATTTCTGTTAAGTTATATTCAGATTAATTTCTGTTCAGTTTCAGTGATGTTAACTTTAAGTTCTGTTTGGTTTTCTTTCTGTTATGCTTAAGTGACATTAAGTTTGAGTGAAGTTAAGTTTAAGTTCTGTGGAAATATGCTCATTTGAATTGAAAGATACAGTTCTTCTGTTATAAGAGTGAACCAATTGAAACAATTATGATGAAGAATTGGTAAGAAACTGTTTAAGACTATGAGATAATAAGTTGTAAAAATGTATAAAGATGTGGTTTGTTAGATGTTAAATTAATTGAAAATTCTATGGGTATAAGTGTTCTGCCTTGGTCAATTAAGATAATTATTCATAACAATCTTTGCTGTTTTATCTTCCATAGGTTGCAGAGAAGGATGAGTAACACTTCCAAGTTATGGATATTATTGATTGTAAGGTGTTTAGTGCTTTCTTTCTTGCTTTTATTTTGCTTTATTGTCATATATACACACATGTATGGAGAAATATGATCTTGATTTCTTAGATCAGTTACTGTTGCTGTATTAATGACTCTGGATATGTTCCTAATGTCATAGGATGAATTCACTGGCTTTTTATAAAGAGCATTATCCATAAGATATTATTTGATGTTACACATATGCATTTCTTTGGTTGTTTGCAGTTTGTTTATGGTACCATTGACTACTTAGCTAAGGATAAATGACAAAGTCGACTGCTTTACAAACTTTCACATACTGTGGTGTAGCTGTCTGTAAGACATGTATCTTTTTAGGAGACCTTCCCAACTGCTATTAATAGAAGTTTGTTTGTAGGATATGTTAGGGAAACCCTTCCAGTTAAGACCTTGGCTCTGGCCAAGCCCTGGCCCTAGCTGGTCGGAGGTATGCCTACGGCCCCAGGTGTTTCTGCACTAAAAATGCAATTGAGTCACTTTGACTTGCTGATTCGGACTTATAAAAGCTGGACCCCCTTTGAGGTAAACTTGGGAGCCTTGTCTGGGAATTCTCCAGGTCCTCATTGTGAAACAGGGCCCGCCAGCTACTGCAGACTCTGGGTGATGGTACAGTATTTAGGCAATTGAGGGTGTATTGTTCTAAATCACTATCCTTTTGTCGTGTGCTACTGATTACATGTATTACCTTGCTTATTTTTGCTCTGCATGGGTTTACTGTCTCATTACATGTATTTTCTTGCTTTTCTGTTGCCTTCATGTTCATAGGGAAAGACGCGCATGTTATCACAAAAACATAAAAGGGGGAATATGGCTCCTCAGGAACATTTAGATAATGCAATATTTTCACTGAAGTTTTTGCAGGTTGATCATCAATTTTGATCCCCAGCAGAGCGATACCAGTCTGAAGATTTGTGTGTGTGAAACCAATTTCTAAAAGGTTTTACGTAAGGATCCACAATTGGGTGTGCAGTGGCAAGGTGCAGCTGATTTACTAACCTAGGAGAGAAGGTATGCATGTGTTTTATTGCCAGCAGGTCTAAAGTGGTGACTTGTTTGACTGGACAAACATCGATTGCCTCTGACAAAATGAGGCCCAGTGAGAGAAAAAATTACCCAATCACCATCCAGCCCTCGTGGCCAAAGCAGGAGAAGAGGTAGGACTGCCAGGAACATGGCTGTGCCTGGAGGCTTATGGAGACAGCCTGCCAACAGAGGCCTTGTGTCCCACTGTACCTACCATCATGTTACTGTGTTCCTGCTGACCTTCTTCAGCTATTCCCTGTTCCATGCTTCCAGAAAGACATTCGGTAATGTTTAAGTCAGCAGTTCCAGCTAATAGTCTCTCCTGCCTAAACAGCATGGCCCCTGAGCTCCAGCCATATGAGCTTTGGAACAGTAGCCATTTACTTCCAAGTGGAGAAGAAGCAGCTCTCTCTCTCTGGGGACATTGGACACTATCTTTTTGTTTTCCTATGCTGTGGGTCTCTTTGTCAGTAGCATGGTTGTTCTTGATGGGTTCTTATTGATTATGATATGTATTCCATATATCCTACCTTGTGTGCAAGAGACTGCGATGATGCCCTTGATTTTTGGAATTTAGAAAAACATGTTTTAATTTCCCTTTTTGCCCCAAGAGTAGCAGCTGGAAAAGCATTAAGATTGTTAAATAAGTTAGGCTGCTGGCTTGCTAAACAGACTAATACCACTTCACTTGCTCTATCAGGATTATTAACTGATGTTGATTCTGTTAGACATGCTACTTTGCAAAATCAGGCAACCATTGACTTTTTGCTGTTAGCACATGGACATGGTTGTGAAGACTTTGATGATATGTGCTGTATGAATCTTTCTGACCACTCCAGATCAGTGTTTGCTAATATCAAAGAATTACAAATAAGTGTTACAAAATTAAGAGAAGAGAACGAGTCCGATTGGTTCAATGCTTTGTTTGGTAATGGGCAACTTACTAAATGGGTCAAAGACCTCGTGAAAATGGGATGTTTGGTTATAATTGTTATCCTTCTTATTTTACTCCTTGTGCTGTGTTTGTTGTCTTTTCTGCAAAGGGCCCTGCAGAGGACCATAAATGCTGCATTTATAGTTGAAAAACAAAAGGGGAATCTGTGAGAACTGACAGCCGGTCTGAAGGCCTCGCAGACATTTCGCTTGATACAATCAGTTTGTACCTGTGAGAATTGCAGAAGCAAGAAGATAAACAACGGAAAGAAGTTGTAACAGCTGCAAAAGGGAGGATACTGGCTGATGTTTAGCAAAGAATGTGTGTACACTATAGATAACCAATAGTATTGTATTGCAGCAAAATAATAGCCAATGAACATGTAGCTAAGAAAGTATATAAAAGAAGTTGTGTAAATAATAAACGTGCTTTTTGCCATTGCTGAGGGCAGAGAGGGTATGTGTGTCGTGACTGTCTCAACAGTGACAGTTTCCCTCACCTGTTCTCACCTCCTCCTCATCTCTGACTAGAAGAAAAACTATGTGCACTTTGTATTGATTTTCTTCTTAAATATGTTATCACAGAGGCATTACCAGCCTCTCTAATTGGCCCAGCTTTGTGCAGCAGCATGTCCATTTTCAGAGCCATCAGGGATTGGCTCTGCTGGACATGGTGGAAGCTTCCAGCAGCTTCTCACAGAAGCCACCTCTGTGGCCCCCACCGCTACCAAAAACCAGACCATGCAAAACCAATACAGTGTGACAAACACACAAGGAAAAAGCAAACACAAAAGAGTGTCAGCATCTAACAACATAGGATGGGTGTGCGTTTATAAAGCATAAAAATCCTTTCTGTTGCCAGGGTTGCCAGATTTCAGCATTTGTAGGGTCCATAATTCCAGTGATATCCACAGTCAGAAGCAAAGCAGGATTGTCAGCAGCAAAACAAAGCATGGCCCCAAAAGGAGCAACGTGACACCCTGCAGCAAAGCATGATCCTTTTTTGCCCAGGCATTTCCTGCTGGAAAATGAAAGCAAACTGAAACACCTTTGCTTTGGAAGGCACCACCTCATCTTTTCCCTGATGAAATACTACCAAGGCAATAATACAACTTTTTGATCGGAAATACACAAAATGCTTCTGAGAATTAAAGCAGACTACTTGGAAACCTTCTTATCTAAAGCAACTTCAGATGTCATTTGTGACACTTTAATACTATTCTACCAGGAGACAAGTTTCTGCTGAAGCAGGTCTGTAAGGATGGGTGCAAAGAAGAAAATGGGCCTGAGTGAGAGAGAGCAAAATGAATAGAAGGCAATCCTACAAACAATTCATCCATCTTTTTGGCTCTGTTCTGCCAGCAGCAATAATGCAATGCAAAAGCCGTATTTCCTGTACAACCTCCCAAGTATGAAATCAGCCCAGCACATCCTCTGTGCCACCAAGATGCAAGAAGAGATAAATTTCTTGAATCTATCTGAACAGTAAGGTGAGGACGTAGTGTGAGTGCCATTAGGAATAAGAATAGAATCACGGTCATCTCTCATGAGCTGCCAATGCCAAATATGGTAGGGGGTGTATCACATTTTTTCTCTTTAAGAATAAAGTGCATTCTTCATGAACAA
>VXAD01007714.1:0-70744 GCA_013399195.1 Dicrurus megarhynchus | reverse complement strand
GAAAAGAAAAGAAAAGAAAAGAAAAGAAAAGAAAAGAAAAGAAAAGAAAAGAAAAGAAAAGAAAAGAAAAGAAAAGAAAAGAAAAGAAAAGAAAAGAAAAGAAAAGAAAAGAAAAGAAAAGAAAAGAAAAGAAAAGAAAAGAAAAGAAAAGAAAAAAGAAAGTCTTATACTAAAGGCCTGGTGGTCATTAGTAACCTCAGGCCAGCCCAATTCTGCTGGCCTTGGGATATATATGGTTTAGCAGACCCTTTCCTGGTTTGAGATGAGTATATGACACCAGTGTTTGAGACAAAAAGCAGAGATTGTCTCAGTGGAAGAGGATAAACACTAACTCAGAGGCAGAAAGCCATCACAGAGAAGTTTGAAAATTTTAGTAAAACAGATTAGAAGAAAAACTCATTCTACACTGCATGAGCTTTTCTGTCCCCTGAGAGCATAAAAGGGAATATTCTATACCACATTTGAGGGTGCAACAGCTTAAATATATCCTCTAAAATGGTATCCCAAAACTGGATCGCCATTTCCTGATGTTTACAGCAACACTGCATTCCCCAGTGCTGTACGTGGCACCACTGCAGAGCACTGACCTTCTCTGTCTTTCCACCTTTTTCCTTGACTAAGGCCATTATTACTTTTTTTTTTTTTAACATTAACTCCAGGCATTCAGCATCCATTGTCCCCATGCAAGAGGAGCACAGGGATAAGCACAAGCCCTGAATTCCTGCCTTCCAGCTTGGCCCCACAGCACCAGGAGCTGGGGATTTGCAGGCACAGAGAAACAAAGATCTTCATCCACAATGCTCCAGGTCTGTGTAGGTCTTTTCATCTACCCTATCTCCACTTATTTTGAGAGGGTAAGCAAGATTTGGGTTTGTTTCAGCTCTTTTCGATTGAACCACATGCAGCCATATTTTTTCTTTTTTCTTTTTCTTGAAGGCTTGAGCCAAAGCCAGTTGAAGTCAATTGAAAGACAACCAACAACTTCAATGAGTTTTGGCTCCAGCCCTAAATGCACATCACATGCCAGACATGATGACTGATTCTGTATCTGTCTCTAGGAAGCACTTAAAAATTGAAATTAGGAGAGGGAAGAGAGCAAGTCTGTGTATATCACACTCTGGATGTTCAACTGGGTTTAATAAATTTCAGAAGCAGCACATGCCGGGAGTTGTTTTCAATCAATAAATAACACAGAGGTCGAATTGTTCACCTGCAACCTCTTTACTTCCCCTCAGCAGAGATGGAATTATCTTTTAGCCTCAAGGCTACTTGCAAACTAAAAGTTACATTTACAGAAACATCTATTTGCTAGCTTTTTTTTCCCCTTTATTTCCATTACAGGCAGCAGCAGTATTTGACACCTACAAGGACCCTTCTCAGCAAGACATTTTATATCACTCCATGGAAATACATAAATGACAAATTATTCCTGATAGCATTGTGTCTCTGCTGACCTGCTCAAGGTTTAAAGGCAGCTGGCAATTAAATGCCATGGCTACCAACCTGTTAAAGGCTTAGGCAGAGTTGTATTTATAAGCAGCAAAGGGAATTGTATGTAATGGTATTTTGTGGATGTATTTCTCAAACGAATTTGAGTAGTATTCATTCGTTCATTTCTCTGATTAAAATTATCTATCCATCTCTCATGTATTATTACTTAACAAGCTGAATTCTGACTTGCATTGGTAATTGCCTGCTCTAAAACAAGAATATTGCTTCCCTTCCACATTTTCCCCCACAAAGTATTTTGCTTAGAGTCTGAGAAAGTAGAAAGATAGCACTTGCCCTGAGTCTACAAAAACTAAAGATTTGTTACCAAACCTTTTAACTTTTACCTTTTTTTTGTTTCTTTTTTTTGTACAGGCACTTACTTTAACTATTGAGGGTCTTGTTTTTTAATAAAGTGCAATAGCATTACCTTCCCCTGGGAGCAGACATATAGCCTAGCTACTATTTAGTAGTCCTAGGACTACTCAGAATTTAAGACACTTTCACACTTAACTCTCAAGAAATGAAAGATCAATGCTCAAATTAGACATGCCACATTGCATCCCTCTCCTTGCCTTCCACAAAATCGCTACTAATTCAAGACAATCTATCCTTGCTTCAGCTGTTCAACTATAGCAAAACAACCCAATGAGAACAATTAGGCCTATAGAAACAATAAAACTTTCAAGTTTTCCAGATTAACCAGGCTTAGGTGGCAATACCCATCTCAAAGTGAGCATGAATTCTATGTTGCACACATCATTAATAAGCCTCGGCCATTAATAACCTTATGATTTTCTGTAAACCCAGAATCATAAAGATGAATTTAACCTTCCAGCCACCTAAAAGAAAGCCCCTTCCATGTCAGGTGAGATCCCACAACCACATTCTCAACCCTTAACATTGCTATACTTTTCCCTTAGCACTCAAGACACATGAGCAATGGCGTTTTCAAACCGACTTAGTGCGATAAAAATCTCTGTCTGTTGTAATCCCACTTAATAGGAATTTTCCAACTGATTTCCAAAGTAGAAAAAACACAAAAATTTTGTCCACTTTGAAAGAAAAAAATGTAGTTACGTATATGTAAGGGTGTTTTGTTGTTTTGGGGTTGGAAGTTTTTTTATCATTCCTTTTCAACTGCAAATATAATTGGAATTATCATGTGTAACAAATTTTTAAAAATAACATAATCCATATGTCACATAATTCATTAACATAATTCACAGGGATCTCAGGGACTACAGCCAGCTGTTTTTTGATCCATATTCCTACCAGGCTTATCAAATAAATACAGTGATAAAATTCACAAGTCAGTTTTTCATATCGTGTATATGGAAAAGAAAAGGTATTTGATCATGTAAGATAAAGTATCATTATTAGTCATGTTTATTGAACCACTGACTATAACCAGCTGAGGGACAAGCTAGGTCCTCCTCCTATATGTGCACCCAACCAAAACGTTTACATCTGATGAGGAAATGGACTTAGAACCAATGTGCCTTAAAAGACTGAGAAAGAGATTGAGTAATTTAGGATGATTGGGACAAAGACACAGATTTGGGCAGACTGTGAAAATGGGAAGAAAAAAAAAAAGTTAAATAGACCAAGGAATGTGCACAAAGTGTCGTCTAAAAGAAAATAAAAATTCAAACACCAAAATGGCCTAGGCCTTTACAGAATGTCAGTATTTAATTTTAGAATTATTTCTGTGACCCAAAGGCTTTTTATGTTTTTCAGTCATTAGTCAAGTCATACAAAGTTTTATCAACTGTTTTTTCCCATGGGTTAAGAATCTCACATGAAAGCTGTGCATGTGGTTTCCTTTCTATCTCCTTTTTGCTATCAGGGTCTAGTTATTTACACATTGTGGACCCAATGCAAATTTGTCTAGGGGGATACCCTTTTATATGGTGCCTGGAGACAAATTAATTCAGTGCCAACATCTTTAGAAGAAACAGGACACACGTAATCTGTGTTTGTCAATAGGTAGATCAGCAAGGTACAGAAATCCTGTAGTTGAAGGCTGAAAGAGTTTGCAGACAGGTCCCAATCATATAAAGTCTGAAACAGTTTTACTGTCCTGGCACACACTGTGTTAACTGAAAGCAGTCACTTCTAGGTGCTGCTTGGAAAGTTTAGCTTTGTACCATGAGATGGGGGTGAGGGGGAAAGTCCATGTGGAACTGAATATTTTCAAACTAAAAATGGTATACCAACAGCAGGAGCTGGGTGGCTGGTCACATGAATCAAGAAAGCAAATCTCACAGAACACTGATACAAATGTATCCAAATACAAGTCATTTGTCAATTGACCTACTTTTTAGTCCATTTCAATAAAGAAAATACAGATGTAAACATAGAGTACTACAAAGTTTTACTCTGTGTGTATATATATATATAAAATCTTCCAGGTAAAAAGAATTTGTGTGTACACACATGTGGTTACAAAATTTGTGCTACTGCCTTAAAAGACACAATGTAAAAGCAAGAGACACTAGCAGAAAAAAACAAAATCACAAGTGCACCACTTTACCCCATATTATTTATTATCACACAGGAGATGCCTTTCTTGCTGTTGTTTTGCAAGGACATTCCATTTTATTCACGCCATTTCCATCATAACTGTTCAGCAATTAAAAGCAAAGGGTTTTACTGTACATCACTACTGGGACTCCAGTATCAAAGTATCTCTTAACTGAGCCTAGATGTATTTCTCTCAAATCTCATTCTATCCGTTCTTCCCACGTAAGGTAAGTGGGTGGAAATTCTATCTCTTCTATAGAAGAGTATTCAGTGTTATTAACTGCTTTTTCATTAGAGAAAGAAATGTCAAAGTCATGCTCTCTCTTTCAAAGACTAGTGTGTATGTGCAAAGTACACGTCTTATACTGGCCATTAGCTGAGAGTATTGCACTTACAGTTATAATAGTCTATTTTTCCTTCTTCCATGGGCAATGGTGCATGGAATGAGTGTCTGAATCTTGAAACAGAACTATAGACTACTGATCTTTAAAAAAGTTTCCAGCAGCAAAAAAAAGGCACAGGTAGAGCACTTATTTGCAGTGTCTTCCTTATGGGGGAGAAGTTATCAGCTGAGTTCCAGTGCAAGTCAAAAGACTCAAGTTACAGCTTTAAAACATAAAACCAACCCTAACAGAGCAGGGAAGGAGGGAAGGGGGGTACACAAAAAAATGCACCATCACACAGAAACAAGGCAAAATGCAAAGAACACATCACTTTATCAGAGAAAGTCTTCTATGAACAATTTCTTCTGCTTATTATGTTGCTGATTCTTAGTACAGGACAGACTGCCCTAGCTGGTCGATTACAGTCCTACATTTATGTTTATATTGTATTCAATCTACTACTGAACTGTTCTCCCCACCTCTGAGGGAGAGGGGACTGTTCTCTCCCACTCTGCTGAGTTTTTTTCTGTACACTAGCAAAAATGTCAAGTATTTTCTGGGAGCCCCCCTCCAATCTCAGTCCACACTCTTATAAAGTGAAAAAAGAACAAGACTGGGAATTAGCTACACCTGCATTTATCACTACCTTAGAGCATCCTGCTGTTACTTGACTTCTACAATGTTAATATCTCAGATGTATTACATTTCCATTAATTCTAGATGCTTTTCTAGATTAATCTTATTCTCCTTAATGCAATATTAAATCCCTGAATGGGCTCCTGTCAAAGTGACACATCTCACACCAAGTAGAAGCATTACAAATGAAGATGATTACAAGACTGAACTGTAATGAGCTCAAACACTGGCCAATAAGAGCAGTGCCAGAAAAGGGAATTGAAATGCAAGCAGCTCTCTAAAATATGTTTTTCCCCTTCCCTATTCTTATTGTTGAATATGGTTTTAAGAAGGGATTAATAGCACCTGATAAATAAAGCTTTATTTCCGTAGAGCATACACATGACCTACACACAGAAGTCATGACTCACCTACTACTTTCTTTCCAGGAAACCTTTGTCCTGGATGCCTAGAAATGGTACAGCAATAGCAACTTCTCATCAATTCAGTCCACTGACAGTGACCCCTCCCTTCCACCCTAAAGGTAGCAGCTACCTCCTGCAGCCCAGTCCGTACTCACAAACAAGCTGGGAAGCTGGTGCTTGGGAAAGCCAGTGCTTGGGAAAGCCTCTGAAAACAGCTCTTTAACATCAAAACCTGACGGATCTTTCCCTAGAGTTAAACATAGGGACAGCTGACCATTCAAGTGATCAGGATGCAAAGAATAAAATAAACCTGAGGCAAGGGCCAGCAGAACAATAAGCAAGCTCTCCCAACACCATACAAAGGTGTGACATTCATCACCTCTTGGAGATCCTTCTCAAACGTGAAGGCACAAACTTTTCATTGCAATCAATTGCAGACTGCAATTGATGTGGTCCCAAGGTTAATAAGCACAGGCTATTAGCTCAATCCTACCTACAGTGACAGAAAGAGCCCAAGTTATATCGCTGGGCATAATTATTCTGAAAAATTGGTTTTTTCTGCAGATTTTTCTCTCTGTTAAAGACATCTGTTGCCCTCATCCTTGAAAGGTGGGCCTTAACCACCAGGAATCTGCCCAACTCCACACAGCCCAAATCCTAGCAAAACGTTTTAACATATCTTGGTTTTATGGTTCTTCCTCAGAAAGATAGAAAGTCCCATTTTTCTGTAGGAAAGTGCCCTGTTAGGAAGCTGGGACAAAACCATATGCTGTTTTATTGCATGGTGGAGCAGGAAATGGTGCTGATCACACAAACAGGCTGCTCAGCCAGGAAGTGGTGCCTACCAGACCCCACAGAAAATTAGCCAAGTGAAGCAAAATTGCAGGCAATTTTATGTGTGAGTATCTTTTGTATTTATTGTACTGGACCAAGTTCAGTTCCTACACGAGGAATGTGACAGATTTCATCTGACAGCCAAGTCTATTTGTATTTTCTGTACGAAATGACCAAAGACAAAAGTGCACATGTCTAGGCAGTCCAGTGATGTGCCATATGGAGGTCTAGATAAAGGGGTTTTTCTGTTGTTAGAGCTTCTCACAAAAACCAGGCATGGCCTGCATCCTGAGTAACTGGAGCAGAGAGGACAGATTTGAGGGCTTTTCTGGAATGGTGAATTAAGATAATGTCCCTTTCATTGCTTGGACCACCAAGTGCAGTGGAAAAAGTAGTTAAAATTGATCAGACATCAACACTGCTAGTAGACACATCAGTACCAAACAATAAACACTTAGATGTGAATTTCACTTTAATGGTGAAATTCGGTTCCTTATCCCAGTATTTACTGCTGACATTGTAAAATGAATGTTAACATTAGAAGAACTTTTTATTTACATTAAATGCATGACCCTCCAAGACAGCCTCCCCTGGCCTGTCCCGATGAGATTTAAAAATACTCTTACATATTTGAGCAAGTATTTATGTAGTGATACAGCAAGTAGTGCTTAATACAAAATTATTGCTCTTGGGGTCCACACAATCAGATTTGTACTGATGTTCAAGACATTATTGCAATGCTCTTTTTAGATGCATTAATTACTTTGACATTTTTGCTGAAGCAGAAGCAAAACAAAAAAAAGGTATCTAACAAGTATTTGAAAGCTTGTCTGATTTTTCCAACTAATGAAAAACCAAACTTCTTTCTACAAGCCTTTGCTCACTTCAGACAACCACAACTACAAGCGTACTATAGGTATTTAATTATAGAAGGCATATACATGTTTAAAAGGCATCCAAGAGTAATTCATCAATCTTAGAATTTTGAGTGCAGTTTTAAATTACTATGAAACTATGAAACATGACTATGTTTACTATGATTACTATGAAACAGTCCAGTATATCCAGTAAGCCCATATGAACACAAAAAAAAAAAGAAACACCTCACACATGCATGTTCAATGGTCTGCTTGTACCTTCAGGTAGCTGCTAGATGAGCTCTGGAACCACCTTATGTTGCAATTAGTTACTTACAAGTTATGGAGCACAACAAATTACTGTTCTCTGATATATCCCACAAATAATGACAATGACTATTCTGGAAGAACACGGAAGAAAATCCCTCATGTGCTAATACTGATGGCTGGCGTGAGGCAGATCCTTAAGTAGAGGGAAGTCCATCATCATGGAGTGTAAACTGAACTCTCCATCTTAGATCTGAAGATAACACCTGGAGTCTTTAATAAACTGCTGAAGACAGTATTCAAAGAAATAAGACTTAGTTTATTAAAAACAACAACCAAAAAAAATCTGAAGAGTTTAGGATTGTTTGAATTAAAAATAAAAATAAAGTTCATTTTTAGAAGCCAATAATTTGTTTCAAATACACCCATGGGTTTTTTGCAATGAAGTATCTCTTGGTTTCTGCATAAGTATTCACAAAGAAATCATTTCAAAAATGTACAGCACCTGTTTTAACAATCACAAACCCAGATGCTCTGTCACAGTAAAATTGGACTCCCTGTTTTTCTCAGCAGATAAAGTCCATGAACTCTCCATAATTTCAATTACCAAAGTAATTCCTACCTCCTTCAAATTAAATTCCTGGTAAAAAAAGGACAAAGTCAGGTTTGTTGTTTGGGCAGGAATTTACTTACCACATGGGCATCCAGAGAATGATGCAACCTGACTGAAGCTAACCCCGAAATACCCTGCTAGTGACAGGTTTTACAAAAGCACTCTGCTTCCCTTTGGTTTCCATTCCCCTTTGTTTGGCATTTGGATGGCAGAAAAAGGAGACCTATTTCTATAGCATACACTGTGTTTTCCAGAAACTCTGCACAAATCCTGAGAGACAGCAATAAAAATGGGCTCTAAGTACCTTGGATGAGTTTTCAAAGTACATGCAGGATTTTTAGCTGCATGATTCCCATCTGTCTTAACTGCTTCATTGCTGCTTCCTAGAATAGGCACACCATGTCAAATGTGTCCTCTGAGCTTGCCAGCATTCACATCACCACATGCCATCATTTTTCAATCATGGATACCTCTGCATTCAGCCACTTAAGATGTGGAGAACAAACAATCTGATTATCATAAGGCCCAGCAAAAGCTTTAAACTGCACTTCACCTTCTCCCACCAGCCTTCCTTAATTGCTTCATTAATATTGCAACTGATTTCTGCAAAGTTACCACTCTACATGAGTGAGATGAGCAACTTCATCACTTTTCATGGAAACATAATCAGCCTAGAAAGAGCTGGACTCATTGCACCCAGGAATGAGGGGGAGAGTACACTTCTCCTTTTGAAGTGTTTTGTTAAAATTGTAATTGAATAGGAATTAGGAACAAAAAAAAACCCCATAAATTTTCTTCAAAGATATAGAACACTGATATATTTAATTTAAAAAGAAAAAGGTAAATATTATTAAGTAACAGTCAAACAGAACAAAGAAATTCATGGGAATACACATGCACACACAAGATAAAGATCTTGCCTAGACAAATCCAAGTTCTACAAGTGTTTGTTGCAAAACCTACACTAAAATCACCTGAAAGAGGTGGTGAGGAGCACCAGCACCCATCTCCCCTCCCAGAGCCAAAGGCAGGCACAAATGCATCACTGTGTGCATGGAAGAGCAGATGACCAGCTTTTCTGTAAAGAGAGGCTGCTCAGAGTTCTCCACTCTGGTTCCACAACAAAAAAAAAAAAAAACCAGCCTGCCTAGAAACAGAAAGGATAGAAGGAATATGGAACTTGCTAAATGTTTGCACACAAATCTTGCAAATGGATGTAATGTGAGATTATTCCAAACACTAAGGTTTCCTCAAAGATTTAGCACTTCACTGGTGGAACACAGACAATCTCCTCACCTGGTTAACAGGAAACTGAGTTTAAAGGCTGCAGAAAGCTCTTGTGTGTTGCACCATGCACCTTATTGAGAGTGCTTCTGAGGAAACTTCATTTCTGAGAATCAATTTAATTAAAAAAAGAAAAAGCCATCTAGCATCCATAAACACTTGATAGAGTTATGCTTAATATAATCTTTATTTTATTCCAAGCCAAACTCACAAAGAAATCAGCTGTCCAATTCTCCCCTTCCAGGACTCACATCAAAGCTTTCACTTTTTCAGTGAAAGAGGTTGGGATTCCCCTCAGAGCTCTTTCACAATGGTCTTTAAACAAGGCAGAAAGGTAAACCCAGAAAAACACAAAGCTCTGCTGTCCTCAACTCCATGCATAGTACATTGTTAGCAATTTTGTGACTGAGTAAATGTTGTGTTTGCTGGTAAGGATAAAACACATTGGATAAAACAGATTGGCTTCACAGTGCTTTTAAGAATCTAATCTGTTTTCAAATAGCAGAAATATGGCCTCCTTTAAACCACCAAAAATGCTGAATCTTTCATTTGAATTTCTTCTAGTCTTTCATCCAGAAAAAAAAAAAAATCCACTAATTTCATTTGTGAGAAATAGAAATCTCAGGCTAGTCTCTAGGGAACAACATCCATATTGGTGAAACAGTCAAACCACTTTCCAAGAGCCTTCCTGGTTATCTCAGCAAAGGCCATCAAAGGCAAAGAGCCCTATTAACTTGTCATCCTGATTAGATGTATAAATAAACAGATGGTTACAGGCGGTTAAATCACGTGTATCCAAAAAAGTACCTCAACTGTGGTCACTATAGGACTTTTCCTTCACAGTAAATTCATTTAAAGTAAAACAAAGAGATTCCAGAAAATAATTTCAGTTATGAATTCAGTGATTACTTGTTTAATAGAGGAAAAAACAAATTTTGCAAACTTTGGAAATTCTTGAACAACCTTAGTGTGTATATTCCCAAATAATTCATTTAATTAAAAATATGTTTCATGCCACACTTGAAATATAATACTGGAACAGGAAGCATCACATCATGAAAGATAATAAACCCTCACCAACAGAAGCACAACGCATTGCTTCCCAAAGAAATGCTTCCCATTTTCCTGATCTTTGGTTGACATATGTAGTAAGTTCACACCAGACAGAATGTATAGACACCCTTATTCCTGGGGCCAAGGCACCCTTAGATCAGCCCACAAAACTATAGTCAAAATTTTATTCATCATTTTTAATATCAGCTAACATTTATCCTTTCCATTCAGTTACCATGGACAATTCCCACCAGCAGTGGAAAATTGCTTTCATCGCTGTGCTGGCCAGTCCTGCTAGAAGAATGCAATATTTTAAAAGGGTTTTTCTCAAGAGAAAATGCCTTAAGATATATTTATCTCTGACTAATCCATTTCTAATTCTTACTCTAAGATCAAGGAATTAAGATACAGCTGCTGTCCTTATCAAATTAATTCCTATAATTTGGCTGTCAGAAAAGAAAATCCACTTCCAGGGAGTACCTAGTTCCCTACTTCAAATACCAGGCAAAGAACATATTGAATATATCACTGTAAGGTAATGCTCAACAAACAAAGGTTGTTACACAAAAGCAATTGCTCTCCATACTGCAATTCTTAGGTTGTCCATACTCCAGTTGCAGAACTGTACATGCTCTTTATGCCTGATTTCCAACTGGCACAAGTTGCTTCCAATTCCAGGCAAAATAATGAACTGTAAATAAAAAGTTATGCTCTTTATGATATATGTAAAAAACATGAATGTGCCAAAACAATCAAAAATACAGAAATTTGCTACAGACAATGGAATTTGGGCATGGAATTATGCATTTTCTTCCTAAATATGATTGCGCTTCATAAATGTAGGAACGTTAAAATTTACAAGCAAGCTAATATTTATCACATTGTGATAGCACTTCAGAAGCCTTCTATAAGATTTTTTCTCCAGTGAGTTAAGAACCAACAGTTTTTGTCTTACAAATGCTTTTATATGCTTACTCAGTGACATTTTTTTGGGAGAGTTCAGCACATATAAAAAGAAATACACTAAGAAATATTATTTCGAATCATTCAAATGCAATTTTGGGTTAGTTCAACATAGTTATTGAATTATTTCAAGATCTCATATGTTCCAAATTGAGAGGGGAGAGTTTAGACAGCCCCTGCCTCTGCCCAGGTTTCCAGCAGTAGGCAGCAGTTTTATTGAGGTGGCCAGCACCCCAAAACCCACTCTCACTCTCAAGTTCTTAATAATGACCAATCAGGTGTATTACAATATGAATTATTTATTGAATA
This sequence comes from Dicrurus megarhynchus, assembly GCA_013399195.1. Lineage (NCBI taxonomy): Eukaryota > Metazoa > Chordata > Aves > Passeriformes > Dicruridae > Dicrurus > Dicrurus megarhynchus. The sequence goes on along the minus strand of VXAD01007714.1, from coordinate 59,127 downwards.
GACACAAGGAAAAACAGATGTAAGGCTTTAACAGGCTTCTTACTACACAGGATAAACAAAAGAAACACTACTAGTAGGTTCATAAGACAGTGCTCGATAATAATATAACCTATATTACAGCTAGCAAAGAAATAGTATAAATTAGGAGCCAATGTCACTTACCAACAAATGATGGTGGTGTGCAAAGGGCCTCCCTTCTCTCAATTCCCAAGGAAATAACTTGAGGCGGATGTCTTGGCTTTCAAGGACAACTCCTCACATACTCAGAGTGTGTAAGAGATTTCTGATTTTATGAATATTACAGTGATTTTATAGTTTGTAAAAGTGCTGTGTCTGTCAGTCACGAATTTTAGCTTATCCTTTCCCATGCATTCAAAGCAGGGTGCTTATTGCTGGCTAAGGATGTTTTCAGCCGAGATAATTAACCACAAGGCAGGCTTATTCTGGCCTGACCTAGCCATGGGGGAAGCAGATAAGCTGTTCTGTCAGGGGTGAGAGGTCCTGTCACATCATATCAATAACTGCTAAAAAGCTGTCCTGGTCCTCTGAGGATGATATCAACAAGAAGATGCTGTGAAGTGCTTTAACAGCACTAGAAATGTCAAAAACCTACAAATACTTTCCTCCTCCTTATGAGATACACAAGTGCATGTTTGATGAGAACAATCGCTTCTCAGCAGGATCAGTAATGAAAGGCATGAAAGAGAATCTCTGTGTTTTGACATATGTGCACTGGCAGTGAAGAATATTAAATATCATGAATAAGAAAGGATCCATTAATTCATGCTTCCATGTATGCTAAAACAAATGTGGAAAAAAATTTCCTGGTTTTGCTTTTTATTCAGTGTTTTACAGGCACATAATTTTGAAATTAAATTTTCAAATGCCAGTCTAGAAACCAAATTACGACACAAACCAAATACAGTTTTTAGAAGTTGTACACTTTGTGGAATTTAATGTAAAACCTACCAAAAATTTATTCTTTGAAGAAAGACAGAGGGGATTCTTCTGGAACTGTGGGAAGAGATGGAATAAAGTTGAGTTACAAGCTGTGAGACATGCCTGTAGAGGCACATGTCAGAACAAAGGAGCACATGGTGGCACATGGTGGCTTGTCTCCACCGGACCCTGGGGGAGGAGGTGTCACATGGCAGACCCCTACGGAGAGGAGCCTGGGGGCACCCGACGGAGGAGTGAACAGCGAATTATCATCCCATAGAAGGACATTGAGAAAGTGTGTTGCTGATGTGGCAACACAGGATAGGTCAGGTAGTGAGAATTGCCATGTAAGGAAATACCGTGCCTTAGAAAAGTGTATAAAACCAGCTCACTCCTTTGAATAAACAATTCAGATTCCCTGCCGGTCTGGGTCCATGAATCAATCGCCGACAGGAACTACTACTGAAGTGCTTGAGAAGCACACACAGACTCTAATTTTGACTTGGATACCATCTTTTTCTGGCAAACAAGAAGTATGTCAGAGTTTCAAACTTCTGAAGTTCAAATTATTGGAATAACACACTGGAAAAATTGGGCTTTGGAAGAACAGATTATTCAGAAACCACAGTAGCTAAAATAGCTAAAATGTGATCTTTAATGTGATCAGTAACACCTGTAACTAGGTCTATTTACAATAAGGAAAAAAAAAAAGTAAAGCAATTCTTAGAAGAAACATGAGGGAAAATATCACACATTCATTTAAGAGGTAGATTCAAGTCAACCAAAGGCAGGTAAAAGTTCAGATTTTCATTTGATGTCTCCATAGGAACCTGCCGCGTGCTGGTCAATACGACTGAAACACAAAATACCCTCCAGCTATAAAATTACCAGATGAAGAAATTTCATTCAGACAAATGATACTCATGCACTGGGTGATTCTGCTGGGCTTCCATGCATGCTATTATCTGTCATTTACCCTCCACTCTACATCCCCTCCTTGTAGGTCCTGCACAGGTTCATTACACAGGTCACAGCTGGCCTTGATAAAGCCAAGACATAAGTACTAAGAAAATTTCTTAATGAGAGCTAATGCGAGCTCTGATGTGGGAGAGAAATGCTGTTCTCTTTGTGACCTTTTGTCTTCTGCAGCCTGAAAGAAGGTTAAGTCACACAGTGACTGTCCTGAGATTGAAGCAGCAAAGATACTTCTGACAGTACAAGCTATTGTCAGCTCTCATTTCAAAAACTGAATTTCAAGAAAGACAGATTTGGCTTTTATGAGAGATGTCATTCTATTGAAACTAAATTTATTTTCAGAGGCTCCATAAACTGAGTGAAATCTTAACTGCATTAACTTTTTAAGATACATTCAAAAAACTGTATTTCATGGAACTGCTGCAAAACCCAGACTTAGTGCCTATAAATCGTCTCCTGAAAAGGAATCCATTCTGACATGTTTTATTGAACATAACTTAATAAAAAATCCAGACTCTCCAGACTGTACATGGGATGCCCAGCTGTACTGGTGCAGGATTCCCAATGCACTATCAGATTAGGATCTGGCATGACAGATTCAATGGGCTGCTTGTGGAGATTAGGGGACAGCAGGTCTTATTTTTTGTAAAACTATTTAATGTTAAGCCTACTCTTTCCAGCGAGTGTCACCAAAGACATTCTACACTGTCATTAGCTAAAAGGAGGCCACTGTTATACAAATCAGTTCACACTTTAAAAAATTTAAATATAGCATCTTATTCTCCAGAGTACGGAAATTCATTATCCTACCCATAGACGATGGGGGAGCAGCAGTCTTGAGACATGTTCTTCAGTGACCCTCATTTTTCTAAGCCCAGGGAATTTCTCAGGTATCAGCCAACGGAGCAAAAAAAATACATCTGAATGTCAATCATTCCTGGCCCATGTGTTTCTTCTCATTCAAGCATCCTAGCTCTAAAGTGATTGGTCTTTTCCCTCTGGTGTCAGGCTGAGTGATATAGCAGCTCTCTCAGTTGTGATACTAACATTTCAAGTCAAGACTCAATTCACATCTCCATCTAAGAGACAAGATACAAGACCTTAGACCTGCAAGCACTGCAGGGGAGTTTATTTTAATTCTCAAAATCCCTAGTGTTTTACAGACTGGAAGTCTTAATAACCAAGAGGCCACAAGTTAAATTCCTCCTATAGATAACAGAAATATGCTGCTGAGATTTCAAATCAACACAGCTTCTCTGGCTGGCGTAGAATGCTGAAGCCTTGTTGCTTTTTGGGAGAACCCTAACAAGCACATTCCAGTGGCATGTCCCAAACCTGACCAACAAAAATGCACTTCTCCCACATCCCAGTCACAGCTGTTTGCCCCACCAGCTCTCACAGCAGAGTACATTCCTCCATAGAGAGATGAGGCTATGTGTTGAATATCCATGGGCCAAGCCTGCAAATATGAGCCACAGGACTGGTAGCTTTCTTTTTCCTGTTTTTCTGAGGAGCTGCAGCAATCTGTGGAAGCAGCTGAAGCAAAAAGCCCCAGGGGTTTGGGTCACTTTCCTTGGTAACCCTTGCAGCTGATGGTAGCAGCTGCAAGATGTTGCTCAACTGAGTGGGTCAGAGTTTTGCCATGGAACAAACAAAAAAAATTTTGGACTACTCTTTTCCACAGGTCACTCAAATCTATTTTTTGAGCATGACTTTAAGGAGGCTTCACTTATGTTGTTTCAAAAGGAAATTTTCATCTTGAACTGGTTCCCAAAAACAGGCATGTTCTAGAAATAGCTACACCATCTTTAAAATGTTTCTACTTTCTCAGAATATAGAGAGCATCAGAAAGAAGATTTCTCTTTTCACAAACACACAGATGGATCTTTTGCATGTTCACTTTTCACTCTAGCTTTTTAAAATCCTTTCAATACTGAAGAAGCTTTCCAGGACTCCAAGAGAAAAAAATCAAAATAACTTTTCCACTGTGTAATCTCTTCAAATTTGAGGAGTCATGAAAAATTAAGTGTAGTTAGAAATGTAAGAAACAAAAGCTAAGAACTCTTGTCATTTGCTCTATTTTTCTTAGGAAAGAGAAGAAACAATGTTTAGATTCTCTCCCCCCTCTTCTCTACCAAGTACAATTTTAACTTTCCAAATTTTCAAGTGGTAGGGCCAAAGCTGTAAAACCAATTGTCTCAAAAATCAACACATTGAAAAAAATGGAAAAAAATTACTTGCCCTCATTTGCATTATGGGTTTTTTCCTGCAACTCTTATCTCACAGAAGGAAAATAAGTAAGTAATGTATGTTTTGAACCAAAACCACTACACACATAGATACCAAAGCATTGTGAATAATAGAAAGAGACAAAAAGAAAATCATATTTAAAATACAAGTGTATGAGGATATAATAAGAGAGATGTTAATCTTCTTATAACATATAAAGGAAAAGAAGGATATTATTGACTAATGTCTTATTTCTCAGATCCCCAAGCTATTGTATATCATCCTGAGATTAGCCCAAAGCAAACAAATACATTTTAAAATTATTATTTCCTTTTCTCAACACAAGCAATCCTTGAAGAAAAAACTAAGCATAAACATGCAAAGTCTAAAAACTGTAAAAAGCAAATTGGAAGGAGAGCTGTACCTTGTCTGACTCTACATGTAACTGCGGTGCCCAGTCTCGGGGTCAAAAAGAAGGGCTATTCTCCACTCGATACCCCCAGCCTAATGCCAAAATGTCAGCAGCAACCCGACATTCTTCCATCCTGTGGACATTATTCTGCCTTCCTATTCTGCCAAGACCACCCAAACACATTTGAGCTTGTGACATGGCATCTCTGAACCACACAGTGTGGGAACAATTAACAACTACTGCAGATGTGGCACCTGTGCAAGGACCACGGATCCTCAACCATGGGAAGAAGCAGGACAGGGAGGGGCCACCATCACCCAGCTCTAGTCATGTCCTGCACACCCAAACCAGTTCATCCCAACCCCACCCGTGGGGTACCCGCGGTGCTCTGGCCATTTCCCACACTTAGGCATTCCCAGAACTTACCCTTTTCCCACCCTCCTCCCTCTGGTAAGCACCAGGTGGCACTTGCTCATCTGAATACTTTGGTACCAGGTCACCAGACCTGGTAAGGTAGGTACACAACTTTTCACATCCAGGGTTTAAGGACCAGAGAGAGAGACTATTAATATTTTATGCACGCCGTGGCACGTAAAGAGCCATGCAGATACAGTTTGATTACATCATTAAATCAACCTACTTGATCTCCTAAAAGACCTTACAATGGCCCCTCCTTTCACTTTGAAAACAGGAATAAAATCACCTCTAGCAGCCTGTTATATTCTCATTGAGCCCAGCAGGCTGTACATGAGTTTCACATCACCCACCTCTCTGGGAATTAGAGTAGAATTGGGGAATTGTGCATGTGGGGTTTCTTGTCATGTTTTTGGACTGCACCACAATCTGTGCAGCCATGCCAGAAAGAGGAGGAAAACTAAATGCAGAAATCTACATTCCCTGTCCAAAAAAGGCACTGAAACTCTATTTGAAATCCTAATCAAGACAAGTATTTCATCCATCACTACAATACACCTCCTATTCATAAAGAGAATGACAAGGGTAGAAACAATTAACTGACAAATGCAAACAGCACTATCATCCATCCACACCCTCTAACAGAAAACATTAAGTTTTTCCAAAAACGAAAAAAAGTGCATCAAAGCTGAAAGGCAGAAAACAAAGTAGACACTTAAATTAGAAATTATTTAAATTGAAGTTTAAATGAAGAATGCTCAGAAGCTGGCTTGTTTATGACAAACCTCGGGTTTTCTGCATGGCTGGATTCACATTAGCCTCATGTATTCACTAATCTATTACCTTCAAGTTAGAAATAGAATATTGCATTAGCATGCAGAAGGACACAAGAGAGCACTACAGGGGAAGCCAGTATTTCTGTTGTAAGCACTGGAGAATCACAGTGCAGATCTGTATAAATAACGAGGTAAAAGGAAAAAACTGAGCTTGCACTGTTCTGAGGCTCATGTGCCTTGATTAGAATACTGATATTACATTCATTTTAACGTGACAACTGTTCTGAAGAGCTAACCAATGTTCAATACTGTTCTGATAAGAGCCTCTCCTTCCTTCTCTCTCATTTCCCTAAAAAAAAAATATAAAATAATGCTCATATATGCTGAAATCTTTCATCCATTGATGACTTCCAACATTCAGATTAAATTCAAAGGGCTTACTGCAGCTCCCAGTTTTAGATATATAATTTACTCAGAGTTGTTTGTCTAATTTGCAGTTCAGCAGTGACTATCATTTTCCGGCTTGAACTACCTGAAGCCTTTCTTCTGAAGAGCAGAAAAAAATTCAACTTTTGACTCCAATATCTTTCCTCTGGGAAATGCTCTAAGAGATGTTACCAGCAGGTAGTCTGGCATGCCACTTGTCACCTGGTGCAAGGTTTGTACCTACCTCTTCTCATCATCTTTAACAGAAATGAGCCAAGTCATGACTCACATTCCAGGCCCCAAAAATCCAAGAGTCTGTACTGTTGACTTCATTGCCCAAGTCTCAGCTGATCTTCAGTAGTTCTGCTTTGAAGGACTGTGTTCTTCATTCTCAGGTATTAAAAAGATGCCGATTCCTGCATCATACATGTTTCTTATGTTGAAGTCTTCTATTCCCCTCTAGTAAGTTCGTATTTTCCAAAAAAGTATCTAGAAATATTCATGCACTTCCTGGCTTTTCTGCCTTTGGAGGCCAAAACTCTGCTGGCTTGGGCTGGACCCTTGAAGACTGTACAGGAGGCACCGGGGTACATTGCTGGGCAACTTTTCAACCACATGTATTGTGCCCCAGAAGAGTTCAGAATTAAGGCAACTAAGACTACTGATTAACACCAAATCTGGCAAACCATTTTGGCTGAAAACTTATTTTGTGTTTAAAGCCTTTTTATTTTGACATTATTGAAATACTTGGAAGCATTTAATTCCTAAACACACTGAAGCATAAACACTTCAAAGCAAAAATATTTCTGAAATGTGAGAGTTCTCAAAGACTAGTTTTGTTCAAAAAAAAAATGCCATCTCTTCCACCTCAGCTATCTGATTTTTTTCAGCACAAAGTTAATTTTTCACTGGCCCCCTTGGGAATCTGAGGGAGAATTAGGAAAAAATGAGAGAGGGGAGACAGGGAAAAACCCTCAGGCCTCAAGGTACCTGGATTACTTTGTCCCATGTCAATGAAGGCAGAGCGGAAAAGACCAAATAACAAGCTAGCCAGTATTGCAGCACCTCAAGCAAGAGAAACTGAAGAGCACATGGGTCCCAAGACATAGGACCTAAATAAACATCCTGCTGACTGTCCAAGCAGAAAATCTGCTTTGCTGTTAGGTTCCAGGAAATTCCCATCCTCTTTGTTTCCAGGATAAATCACTCCTCCTTCCATATAAATACCACAAAAGCAGAGATCCTCAATACCTCAGCTAATATACATACTGGTAACATAATATAGACTCAGATAACCCTAAATATTAGGCCTAACATGCAAATCCCAGAGAGGCAAGAAAGCAGGAAGTTCCTTGTTCAAAAGCCACTCAGCCAGCTGTCAGAACAAGGTATGTCAGTACCTCAGGTTGGTGCAGCCCATGGACTTGAAGGCAAAATGCTAACAGATTTATGTTATAGTAATCACTCTTTTATTAATAATTTTCAATCTGAAACACTTTCAAACAATATAATTAGAAGAGCTTAAAACCAAACAGAAATTATTCCATTTTCCCGTACTTGAATACATGACAGGTTAGCTACATTCAGTCTTGCCTGAAGGAAAAAGAAGTATTAGCATAGCAAAAATCAGAGATTTTAATAAATCTATTAGATTAGATTTATCTGTTATTTTGGGAGGTATTTGCCTTCTCATGCATGTGCGGTTAGGCTGGAATACAATTGTTCAAAAAGGCAATCTTCTAGTATCACTCTGCTGGAATAATGTGTACAACATTCGCATTCAAATAGACAATCTGTGAGAGTCTGTTCAGTAAGGAAGTCATTTTATACTGAACATCTCCATTTCAGTATTGGCAGAAAGGAAAGGGAATTGAATAACATGGGACATTTTAAATCCCAGTTCTCCAATCTACTTCAATTTCTTCTTCCTTACCACTTCTCAAAAACTACAGTACCTGTTTTCTCTAAAACTTTGCAAGAGTTAAGTTCAAATTGCCATCTCCACTGCCGGCTATTAAACTCTGCAAACCCTACAGGGGTGTAATTAAGGAAGCATTGAGATTCTTTCACCAAAGGACAGTTCATTTGTTGCTGCTGCACTCTTTTTTTCAGGAGGCTAACTTCTTGGCAGCCCTTGCATGTCCTAGAGTCAATTTGCATCCAAAGGATGCAGGTGAGTGGGCAGGAATGGGCAGTTTATCTTCTCATCTCGCATTTATTACCACATCACTTGGCAGTGCTGCTGACCTTTCTCACCTTGGAAACAGGGACCACACATTATTGGGACCATGGGAACAGAGAGAAAATCCCTTTGAAATAATCTACCTAATGATAAAAATATTAACAGCATGATGATACCCTAACAGTCCCAATATATTAAAAGCAGGCTGTTATTTCATTTACTCTCCTACTTGCCTTCTTGTCTCCCACTAAAAGGTTAAAGTACTGGTAATTGTGCAGCCAGACATAATTAATGTAGTTACAAACAAAATACTACACTTTGTCTTCTGCTTGGAGGAGGAGTCAGGAGAGATTGTGTTGGAATCCTGGGTTTCTATAATTTCAGTCTTTCAGTGTTGTAAGGTAATGATTCTCAAAAACACACTGCACTTGACCTGGGGCCTTGGGAAAGGCTTTCCAAATTATGGCATAACACTGAGATTATTGCTGTGTAATTAAAGTTATGTCACTGGGTGGAATATGTAGAGATATAGAAAATTAGGTTTATGGGATTTAGTAGCAATATGGAGGATTTGGGGTGTGGGTTTTTACTTCTTCTTTCTTCCTCCTTCTTCACAAATCTGGGTTTTCTGGTATTGGTTCAAAAAACCCACAGTGCAGTTCATGAATAGTTAGTTATTGGATTATAAGTAAAAATAAATTACTTGGCAGTCTATAGTTGGGTAGATTGAGCTTTAAATGGCCTTGAAAGTTAGAACTCAGAGCCATTTTCCACCTTGCTATCTAACAAGCACATTCCATGCAGCTGTACCACAGATTAGAAAATAATAAACAAAGAACAGAAGAAGAATGCTGCATCTCCTCCATCTTAATCCAAACTCTGAGTAAAAGAACTTGCACACCCAGAAGCAAACCAAAACAAGAGAGAGAAACTGATAGGAGTGCTGTCACACTCTGTCCTGACGAGAGGGCCATCATAGTTCAGAATCCTCCTGTATGGCCATCCACAGCTTACATTGGCATCAAGGCATCATGCATCACGTTGCACCATTTAGACACCTCTGCCACGATCCTGAAGCAGAAACAGGATTCCTTTAGGAGAAGGAGGAAATTAAAGAACTGGATGCTGAAACATTTGAAACTGCAACCATTAGGGGGGTAGTGGTCTTATTAGCCTTGTCACTGCAGAAGATCTTAAGGGGACTTCAACCCCCTTGTGTACCCTGAGAGAGACTTGTTGCCATCAGCAGTGCTGGCTGTGCCTACCATGCATGGCTGAAAAACCCACATCTGCATTAATAAAATCATCAGGCAGCACCAGCAGCATCATAAATGGCAGCAAGAGAAGCTGGACAATGTCAGGGCAGCTACGAGGGAGAGCAGCAAAAACTCATCTCTGACACTGTAATTCCCTGACTCTTCCCATTTAGGTTTTGGGGTGGGATACATGGATTCTTGCCATGCTTCCTGCTCTTCTCCCCATGCACCCAAACTCCACCTCCTCCATTTTTCACCAAATAACAGCAAACTACTCACATTTCCTTTGAGGGAAGCACATATACCCCCACTTCCTGGGCTCTCACACAGCCGAACCCCCCTGCAGGGCAACCTCTTGGAAACAGCTGCATGGCAGATATGGCACGGAATAATCCAGTAAAGGATGGAGCTCTATGTACAAGTTGGTATTTAAAGTGCTTCTACATTAAGAGTAAGATAAATCCTGAGCAGGAGAATGAACTTCTCGAGCAAGTTTAAATGTGCCTAGATCTGTGATTGATGGGTATGAGAGACTGTTTCATACTCTGGGGTGACTTTATTCATGTTTTCTCCTCTGATGACAATTCCATAATAAATTGCCCTGACTGATAAAGACATCATAAAAAATATTCTGAAAACCCATCCACTAAGCCATGCATCCATGGATCCATGACTGTGCGGTAACTAAATTAGCAGGCAAGTCAGTCTAGTGACAGCTAATTTGGGGAAATTATTAATTTTTATTTTAGGGAAGCAATAGTTGTGATGCATAGTGATGAATCCATTTTGATTTTGGTATGTCTATCATCTGAAAAATTACTTTGAAAAATACCTTGAAAATTAACCCTTCCCACATTTTCATTCAATGAGCAAACACCTGAGGAGAACAGAGGGGCAGAAGGTGATTTTAAAACAATAAAAATGCCAGCACTGATGTCACTACATAAATGAAATTGACTGTTGTTTATTTAGCCCTTTTCTTGCCTACAGTTCAGTCAAGTCGAAACCCCATGTGTAGCATACCCCAAAAAACAGTTTAGACTAATCACCAGACAAATCACACCGAGTTAAAAGGAAATGGAAGGAACAGAGAAAGAAAGGATCGTACATCTGAAGCGTGAGCTGTTCTTTTCAATCAAGAACTGGTTTCATAACTCCAATTCACTTCCTTCTACTTCTGAACTTAGCAGGAGTAAGAGTTATCTTAGTGGAACCTTTGTAGTAACTTGGCTGAGCTCTCAGAAAAGCAGGAGAGACAGCCTATAGACACAGTCTTCTTTGCTATGGTGGCTTCACAGAGTATCAAAATACTTTTTAAAACAAGAGAACAACTTGGTTTTTATCCTCGGGTAGGCAGCTAAGAACCACTGAGTATTCTGTGAGGAAGCAGTCGTACTGAGCGAAAGAAATATCTGCAAATATTCACTGTTATTTCCTTAATGGCATTTTAAAGGAGTTACAGAATGGGTCAGGTTGGAAGTGAACACCGTGGGTCGTCTGGTCCAACCTCCCAGCTCAAGCAGCTCATCCCAGAGCACATGGCACAGGATTGCATCCAGATGGTTCTGGAACACTTATTGTGAGGGAGACTCCACAACCTTCCTTGACCTGCTGGAAATTATTTTCCTAATGCACCCCAGGACACCCTTGGCTTTCTTGGACACCAGGGTACTGCTGGCTCATGGACAACCTGGTGTGCACCAGAACCCCCAGGTCCTTCTCCACAGAGCTGCTTTCCAGGAGGTCAGCCCCTTACCTGTAACAGCCTGAAACAGATAAAGAAATTCTCTCCTTTTGATGAATTATCTTTAGGTATCAGACAGATGTTATGAATAAATATTTACAGAATCCTTTACAAAGCCATTACTAGCCTTATATGATATAACCATCAACTGATAACTAATAAAATTCCTTATATCCTCAGACTGGCATCCTAGAAGAGATTGCTATTTGGGTCTAGCCTTTTGGCCCTAGCTCTTAGGAAACTTAATTCATTACTATGAGAAATTGCAGAAACAAGTTATTTCTATAGAAAATCTCCCTTATATGCAGATAAACTTCATTGGATTTGTTTTGTGATTTTTTTTCTTGCTGCATTATAAATGCTAAACTGTGTGGAATACACATTGTAAAGCACCAAGCAGGCTATAAATTGTTTGCCAAATATCACACCTTATAGACTGGCCACATTAGCACAGCGAGGAAGGAAAGGTGAGTGCTGATATGGCATGAATAATATATGATGTGTCCTCAGTTCTGTAACCTCAGTATTTGTTTCCCCTTTTACCAAGAAAAAATTGTAGGATTTAGCAAGTGTATATTTCATTTCACGTGGAAAAATATTAAGAGTTATTAACTGGACCTGTATTTTTTAGATGGAATAGTTGCCTCAAGTTACTTCATTTTTTTGCAATGCTACAGAATTACATGCACAAGTGGGCACTTCCCAAGTAGCCAGGCATTTCACCACATGGATACAGAGTAAAGAAAATAGAATTTAAGTACACCCCTTTCTTCACTGGAAGACTACTGTAGTGAGATAATTAGTAGTCTTATGCTGCTCCTAATTCTCTTTTTTCTCATCCTTGCAGCTGAGTGTCACTTCTTTATCAATAGGGAGGAAGGCTAGTGACTAATGTAAACCTGTCCTCTCTAGGGGGCTGGGAAATCAAAAAAATTAAAAGCCCCAAATCAAACCAAATAGTCCTTCACTTTAAAAAAAAACCTCATTCACATATATGATCCTAGATCCCTGCAAAAACCATATATCAGATCTGCCCTGAAAGTCTGAGGTAAAGAGAGAGACCAGGCCTTTAAAGAGAAAAAGGTCACAGGGATTATTTCCTTAGGGAAAAAAAACAAATCCAAAAGATTTTGGTTTTTTGGGGGGGGTTTTTTTGAGGCTTTTTCACCTCAAAAACAACAAACAAACCTCACAACATGAAAATTCCTCTAAATAAAGGAAAAAAAAAAAACCAAAACCAAAAATAAAGCAAGAGCTGGAAGCAGCCACCCAGCATGGAAAATTAACTAAAATGATGGAAAATTATCAAACGGAACAGAAAATAGTCTTATAATGGGAAATATCAGGCAACCCTAGTAAAAACTGAATCTTCCATTCCCACCTGTAATCACCACGACTGCACTCTTAATAGGTAATTACAATTAGACACAGATGGTGAGAGAGATGGTGCAATCTTCTGTTGATACTTGTGGTTATATATTTTGTTAAACAAAGTGCTCAAGCAAATTAAGGGCACTCCTGGAGATTTCTCCTTTAGCTCTTCAAGATCACCTCTCACATCAGAGGGCAAGAGCTAACAGCCGAAACAAACAGTGTAAAGACAAACTCTTAATACAGATAACCTGGATTATGTTAGAATTTTGTGTTTCCTATTGTTCTAGTGAATTCTGAGTGATGACAGAAAATCTATTCCACATAAGTCTCTCTTCCTACAAATTACAAATGAATTTACTAAGAATTCTATTTCGGACAAAACACAAAGGAAAAACAAAATCATCTTCTGCACAAGTGCATCCTGAGAGGTAAAAGCAGAATCCTATTACTGAAAAAAAATTGAGTAGGATATTTTAGAAAAGCCCTTTTCTGTTTTTAAAATAAATTGCATTGTGTTCAGAATGCTTCAAGGTGGTGTTTGGGTTGAAATCCATACTTCAACAGGGTTGATATGTAAATATTAAGTTAAACAAGCTCCACTTTTCACAGTAAGACCTTGTTTTATTCCCCATAAAATTCCACTGAAAAAAATCTTTTCCAATCATTTGTTTAAAGTTTTCTTCTTTTGATATCAAAGAATATTAAAATACACAGAGAACTTCTTTAGAACTTCTTTAATACATCTACACTGCTTTCTGTTTAATCAGGAAAACATTGATTTGCTTCTTAGACATTTAAAGGTGTCTTAACTTGAAGACCAATTTGTAAATAGTTTTTTCTATTCATGAGAAGAGAAAATTAGTAAGGCAGATGCACAGATGCTCTCAAAGAAGGAAAGATGCCAGCAGCATGTTTTGAAAACTCAAGCAAAGATATGTCTTCCGCCTTAATTAAATATCCAGAAAGAAAAATAACGCAAAAATTTTCCCAGAGTAAGCAGGCAAGTAGACTCTTTGCACATCCCTCACCTTACCACTTCATTTTGCGGTCTTTCTGTAAGCAAACCACTAATTACCATACTCAGAACAAAGAGCCAGAAACCTGAGCCACTTTTAATTCAATGCTATTCCTTCACCATTACCAGAAAAATGAAGTTAGCTTGAGCAGAGGCTATAATTATAACCATTATAAAATAAATTCTATTTTTTCAGATATTAAGATGTCACACAGTTTAAGACAATAACAGCTTCTCCTGATAAAAACCACTACGTTTACACTACATTTTCCCAGAAATGAGAATAACTCACATGATGAAGAGACAAATTTAAAGAAAATTTATGATTACTAGGACTAGCTAATTTACTAGTCTTAAAACTGATGGAGAAACCTCTATGTAGTTACCAAATCTTCAATTTCAAAGAACTTGGTTAAGATCAATCCCTTTTATCCACTGGACTTTGCACAATATATGTGACAGAATGTCTTTAGTCTCAAAACTGTTTTGACAATTTAGAATCAGTTTAGTTAAGTAATGTAAGGTGGAAAAGTTCGCAAGCAGTTGCAGAAATATGTTCCCCCCTCGGAAGGTAAAACCGTTCTCAGAATGGCCACCTTCGAAATCCACATACTAGTTATTGTTAAGTTTGGGCTTATGGTTTTCACTTAAATTGTAATGCTTTCTTTCTTTCTCTCCGAGACATGGCAAAATACCCTGGAAACAGGTATCTTGTCTCTCAACATACATCATTATACCAGCCAAATCTATAAGACTTGCAAAAAACGGCTATCAGACTTTTAACCTGACAGTATTTGCTAAACAAAACCCCTGAGTAAGAGCTGCTGTAGCGTCAATCTGGGTATTTTGAAGCCATGGCAACTCTGACAAAAGTTAATTCAAGCAGAAAAACAGACACTCTCAGATTATCATGCTGTTTTAAGGATACGCAACTACATATATATAAAACTGAGGGTTTTGTCTTAGTTCCATTGTGATGTCTTACACCAATCTGGTTCTTGCAGCCAAAAACCTTTCTGACATAAATTTTCTTTCCTGTCTAAAGGAAAATAGTTGGCTTCATACAGCTTAGAGTTTAATTAGGCACCCTCTAGGACTTTTTCTGATCCAAAATGCAATGCCTTCTAGGCAACCCCAAGCATTCAAATACTAAACAGCCCTGTCAGCCATGAACAGCAATCAGCCTTAGCCATAAGGAAAAACATTGTCAGAAATGCCTAGGCTCAGGCTGGAGGGCTGCAGGAGAGTCATCATGAGTGCAAAAAAAAGGTGAGGGGAATGCTCCAGCTAATTACTGAATGAGAGACCTGAATAGGCAAAAAGAAATTAAACAGCCCATTTTCCACTCTCCTGGGACACATGCAGACCAGTCATCAGCATGACACCAGTAATCCACATGCCAGATTTCTTCAGATTATTATGCAGAATGAAGAGAGCAAAAGAAATTCAGATCCAAGTTTCAAAAAATGTTTTCTGCAAGGATTACATCTGTAATGATATTTTAACAGTGGTTAAAGAGGCCTATGCATTCACCACGGATCAGTTTGCTGGCTGAGACTTTGCAAATTATATTTTTCTGAGAGGACTGCCAAAAAGTGTAGAATCCCTTCACCAGAGTATTAAACCACCTGTTACACTATCTCCTGGAGACCCATTCCCAGAACCTCTTACGATCTATAGTGCAGGTCCCCCCAGTGTCAGAGTGGTTTTTGATTCATTATTCATCTTTATTATAAAAACTTTCACTGGAAACTTTTTATTCCGGGAATTGAGGTCACAGGCATATGTAGAACTTTCTCTTCACTATTATAAAATAACTAGGCATATAGATAACTAAACATGTAGAAAAATAAACTAGAGTAAATTGGTTTTGCTTTAGAAGGAAGTTGAAATATTAATGCAGCAACATTCACCCAGCCACTGGTCAATTTTCTTTGCTTCTTTTGGGATCAAATAAGCCTCATCTTCCTTGGGTTTCCCCTCCAAAATTCTTCACACACATTTAGCATTAAAAGTCAAAAACTCAATCCTTTCTTTAGCAGAAAAGACAAGGGGTCTTCCTGACTGGTTTACAGGGATATAAATAGGACAGCACAAGGTGAAGAAATGATTCGTGAAAATTTGCTGACTAGATTTTGACATAACTCTCCAAGTTCCCTGTTTTTAAGAGACTTCAGTGTTTGAACTCCCAGAGGCACAGTTTCAGAAAACAAACCTCATCAAATGTTAAACACTTTAGACTGCACAAGATTAAGAAGTGGGATTTTTATAAATCCTTCTTATATTCAGGATCCCTAATGCCAGCAGAGAGTTTTCCCTTAGAATTAAGAAAGGGTAAACTACTAAGCAATTACAACACAATAAAATAATTTTTAATCATTACTTAGGAAGACCAGGCTTCTGATGAGCATCCTTTCCTCTTGGCTGCCAGCTGAGAGAAACAAATTGGTGTGAAAAGTATGAAAAAAATACTTGATAATTTTCTTTTCACACATCTCATCCAAGCCAAGAACTTTTGCATGTTCACGATTACTATTTTTTTTAAATCAAATGTGCAACTACCCCCGTCATGAAGGGAAAGAAAGGAAGGCAAGGAAGGCAGGAAAGGCAGAAAAAAAAGGCACGCAGACAAGGAAGGCAGGCAAGGCAGAAAGGAAGGCAGAAAGAAAAGGCAGGCGGAAGGAAGGCAGGCGGAAGGAAGGCAGGAAGGCAGGAAGGCAGGAAGGCAGGAAGGAAGGAAGGAAGGAAATCAAAGGCTGACCCCTCTTTCCACGGCATCCTGCTGAACTGAAAAAAGGGTCCTCTTGGAAAAAGTGGGCACTAGATCTATTGCATGGCAATGCAATAGATTTAAAAAAAAAAAAAAACAAAAAACCAACTTATTCTAGATTTTTTTAATGGAGATTCCACCCATACAACACCAGGAATCTCCAGTTCAATGGAGAACCAGGTAATTATAGTCTGGGTTTCAAACTAAGGGTGAACCTACATCTCATTTATCCTTGAGTTATGCCTCTTTTCTTTAGCCTGTTCAAAAAATGTAGGGACTGCTTATTGCTGATTTCATGGAAGAAAACCCATTGATGCCTTTCCCAGGAGTCAGAATGAAGCAGAAAAATGGGTACTCTAACAACAAGTGAGAAAGTTCCTCTCTAAGAATAAACAAGTTTTCCCGTTGTCCTGGGGTGACTTTATGATGTGTATCCCCTGTGTCGCTGCTCTATGCCCAGAAATTAATTCTGTGCCTTTTCTGTGCCTTTAAATTGAGCCCGAGAGGGGGGAGAGAAAAAAACCCAGCCAACTTTTCAAAACAGTTGTTCAAGGACACAGATACACCCTCCTGTGCGTCCTGCTGCAGCAGCAAGAGCGGAGGAAGCACCTTTCTTGCTTTTCAGCCAGCTTTCGGCTCCTTTTCTCCAGAGGGAGACGGAGAGTTGAACTTTGTTTTCCTGGGACTTTGGTTTTTCCCTTCTTCTCTTCTGCACTGTTTCAACATCAGAACACACCATGAGAATCTTCCACAGAGGCCCCAGAGGTGAGCCCACAACGACCCAGCTCCAAGGAGAAGGAGAGAGACCACACCTACAGAAGAACTCTGAAATCTTCCCAGGTTTCTCTCCACAGCAAGAGGTTTTATTATTTAGCATTATTATCCTTTCCCTGGGTGTTTGTTAAATAAATAGTTTTTTCATCTCTTTCACTTTCCTCTGAGGAAAATTTCTTTTTTCCTGAACCTGGTGGGGGAGGGGTGGTTGTAACTTGCCTTCTATCAGAGGATATTTTCCACCAAATTTGTCCAAACTGGCACACCCTTCCTTCACAACACTGTATCACAGTTACAAATTATCATATTCAGTTCAGTATTGGCCAACCTTTACAGTGGCATTGTAGAAAGACAAAGGTTAGATTAGCTGAATGTACTTTGAATAAGGAAAATCATTCAAACAGAGAAAAGTTGACCTACAAAGAGGATTCATGCAAAACTCACTGATGT
The DNA here is from genome assembly GCA_013399195.1 of Dicrurus megarhynchus. Lineage (NCBI taxonomy): Eukaryota > Metazoa > Chordata > Aves > Passeriformes > Dicruridae > Dicrurus > Dicrurus megarhynchus. The sequence continues at coordinate 41,391 of VXAD01007714.1, read as the reverse complement.
TGATGGAGACAGAAGGAACTTCCTTATGTAGAGGGCGGCAGAGCAGTGGAACAGGCTACCCAGGGAGGTCATGGAGTCTCCCTCTCTGGAGACATTCCAAATCCGCCTGGAAGTGTTCCTGTGTCACCTCTCGAGCTGACCCTGCCTTGGCAGGGGGGTTGGACTGGATGCAGAGGTCCCTTCCAACCTGAAACATAAGAGTTTTCAACATTAAAACATCAGGATTTTGGTTAAGGTTAGTTTTGCTGAAATTAGTTAAAATAGACCTAATAAGCAAGCCCAGCTGGAGTTAATTAAAAGAATTAATGATTAGCTACAGAGTAAGGCCTGGAATAAGTTCTTAGGATTCAAGTAACTGATTGCTTGCTACCTTATATTTGTTCAGCTGCACTTGTGCTTATGATCTAAAGAAATGTAGACAATTAGTAATTTTTCATTTGAAAACCTATTCAGAGAGGGTGAAGGGAGAGACTGGGGGTCCTCCAAGAGCAATATGTATTGTCAAAAACCAGAAAGGTAGAAAGGTCAAAGTGAGGTAGATGAGGGTTACTTCATCATTGACTATCCCTCCCCTAATTATGGGACCACTGACCCATTTCAAGGAACTAACTACGCATGCTTAATGATTTTTCAGCTAATTACCATACAAAGTGGGGAGTGGGAGGTGTTAATGTTATAAATATGTATTTGTATTTTGAATATTGAACCTTTGTAGATAAATAGACCTTGTAGTGCTTTATGACTTTGCACTACATATTAGGGAGCTATCCCACAGAGTTGCCCGGTGCTGAAATAAACATCCACTTTCTAACTTTTTTTAGAGAGTCTTTGTCCATCTCAGTTGGGTATCGATATTAGGTCAATGCCCGTATTTTGATAAATCAAACCCTTCTATGATTCTGTGATATTAACAGGATACTTTTATCTTAAGGGCAGTCTCTCTTACTCTCATAAAGTCCACAGAGCCTGTAGCACAGTGCAGGGCGTGCCTGAACCTCAGCAGCCAAGGCATCACCCTTTCTGAGCTGATCACGTGAGATGAAGGGAGCCCAAATGCCCAGGCAAGGACTGAAGATAGAGAGGCTGTCTGATTAAACAAACCATTACAGATAAAACACATTTTTAAATGCACCAATTTGTCTTCTGACTGCAGCTGTTATTTTTCATATGGAAGCTGGGAAAAGATCAGGCTGTGGCCCCCAGCAGTCACACTAGATGTATATTATCAGGAATATGCTTAGGGTGACAGTTATAGTCACACTTCTCCAGAAAAGCAAATAATTTACAAACCAGATTGGATATCCTAGTTTGTTGGTAATGCAGAGCTCTCCTCCCAAATACCCATGTGGCCCTGTGAGCCCTGGTTACCTCTTTAATGCTAGATCTTCCTTGGATTTCCTTGGAGAACTCTGAAATGAAAGTGATGAATGAGGTCCTGTCAGGTGCCATTCCCTGGGTAGCCTTGAATCCACTCAGTTTGTTACACTGCCAGCCCTGACAATGATGAGCACAAGGCAAGCAGGCGACAACACCTCTACCAATTACAAAATTTTAAAAAAGAAAAAAGAGAGACAGATGGAAAAAGGTATGATTGCCACCATTTGATGTTTCGCTCACCCAGACTGCCGTGACAGGAGATGCCTGGGGAGGGAATTACAAAGTCTGTTTATATCGCTATCCCAAGCTCCGCAGGCTCTGTACCGGAGCGCGAGGTGTTGCGATCTTCCAAAAGCATCTCCAAAGCAGAGCTGCTCAGCAGGATCAGCCACACACACTCACACACGTGTGCACACACAAACGCATGGATAGCTTCAGTAATATGGGTCGACGGCAAAGAGGCAGGAAGGGTCTTTGCGTGGAGTTCCACAGGAGCAGTTTATTACTTCCACACTGTGAAGGACTCCAGGGACAAAGACGAGAACAATGCAAAGCTTAGGTTTAAGTACAGGAGTGGGGCATGCGCCAGGGACCAATGGTCTGAGGGCACAGGGGCGGTACAAAGGCGGGACTAGGAAATGGGGACCAATGGGGAAGCTCTGGGGGAGTGGTGAGGGGCAAAGGCAAATGGGGGGAACTTGGAGTAGAGAACTTTCTAGGATGTGAAACATATAAGGTAGCAAGGGGGTGGAGGGGCCACGAGCCAACCAAGAACGCAGAACTGGGGTACATTACCATAACCGAACAAAGCATTCTGGGAGAGCTTCTCTTCTCACCGTGACCGGACAGAAGTCTCTGGTACTAAGGACTGTCTTACCCGAGAATACTTTTAGTGTTTTGTACCACAGACTAATTGCCCAGTGTGTATTTATGCTGTTCTATGGAGTAAGTTATGTAACGTGCCTTGTTTCCATCCACTAAAATTAAGTGTTAGATTTTTCTGGGGTGTTGGTTTTTCTTTTGTGATTTTAGTTGTGCTTGGTTTACATTTGTTGCAGATATGGATTCAGATGGATTTGTCACGCTAACAATGACCGCAGAGCAGTCTGATGACACTTCTATTTTCATGTGTCATGGACGTGGTGTCTCTGCTAGTCAATAAAGAGTCTCACAAAAGGATGAAAGCTAGGAAGAATTGCTAGCCTGGACTGTTGCATTTATGGCAGACCACAAAGCAGCATTATGTTTTTCTCCATAATCCTAATATGTGATGAAAGGTTGTTACACAATAAGTGTTCCTCTGTGGATTCTCTACTTTTTTGTCTCCAGCAGTCAAACATGCCTGGTTTTATACCTTAAAACAAAATGCATACCACTGCACTTCCATTCTAGAGTCACAAGAGTCCCACCCTAAAAAATTTCTGTTTAAACCACTATGAAAGAAAACCAGGGAGTTTTGCTTTTAAACTAAAATCTTCTTCTGTGGCATCTTTTCCACCTCTAAAATATATAAAATCCAAAACTTAGAAGTGTGTCCCTCCCTACGTGTTACTTCAGTGTTTTATTTTAAAAAGGCCAATGTGATTATTTTCTGTCGTCATCACGATTTAGATTTCCCATGCTCTCTCTTACATTTTGCACCACAGAAAACTTGTATTACACTGGAGAATAAGGAACTGCAAAACAATTCTAAAACAAATACCTTTTCAAACAAATGCTTACACGTGGATTTTGCTCAGAACTCACTGTTTTTATTAAAAATTTAATGAAACCCTTTTGTTTATTTTCATTTTCCCAGAAGGGAGAACTTTCATAAAGTTGGGTTTATCCAGTTGATACTAACATTTTAAACAAAGGTATTTACTTTTAATCAGCCACTTGATTTCTGCCTATAGCCACTAAAAAGAAACATCTCAAAAAAAATTCATCTTAGAAATAACTTCACCTTAGAAACCTGCCTTTAGATGGACAGATCCCTCAAGGTGCATCTCTTTTGTCATTTACTATTGAGGGAGTGAAAGTATCTTTAGTGGACGAGATATCAAAGTTTGGTTAAAAGCAAGTGAGATACCAACATAATGAGTAATATATTGCAGAGGCCTTTCCTTTGTTTTCTCACATCTAGGTACAAGAACTAGAGTTGACTAAAAAAAAAGTGAAAACTTATTTCAGGAAACAATTGCCCTTTCATTAAAAATGCTCTTGAAAATTCTGTTTTAAAATAGAATATCCCCTGCACTAAAAGTAACAACTCTGCTTCCCCTGTTCATGTAGGGTAGCACTTCAGGCATAGAAAGAAGTACAACACAGAAAGTACTGTTGGCAAGAAATTTTTGCAGAGGCAGTGCAAAAGATCCAGTGGCAAAAGGATCTGTACATTTGCAGCTTTAATTTTATTTCTTTTAATTATTACATCAGTTTAATACAGTAATATATACTGGTTTGTATGTACTTTATATGTAAGTTTTTGTCATCCTTGTGGTCTTAAAAGTTCAGCCCTCAGTGCTCAGAAGAATGTTGCAACACTCTGTAAGGAAGGCTTGTGTTTCCAGCAGTCAGCTTCCAAGCTGTTCAAGCCTGGGACAGACTGATCCTACAAATTGCATTATTCTCTCCTGTGACCATAGCAGAGACTCAATTTTCTGCACAGTTTTAAAATCTTCTCTTATTTAAAGTACGGAATAAGGGAAAAGGCAGCAATCCACCAGATGAGTGCTGCTGAGAACATAGTACAGAGGATGTTCACCACTGGATTAACATCTGGAAGACATTGCTCCAGAGGGGATACTGAGTAAGCCCTCTTTATGGCAGCAGCGATCTTGGTGTTCAGACGGTACATGAAAGTAGAAAATAAAAAGTCTGTAAATAGAAATGCTAACTCTTTTTTCTAGTTGGAAGGCACAGGAGAAATGGCTTTGACTGCTGATAAGTTACTGGATATGAGAACCACAGGACAATTAGAGAACCAAGTTAATTCTGTTCTTTCAGCCTAAAAAAGGCAACCAATCAATATTTATATCTGTATTACCTGGAGAAAAAGAACATTATAAAATGGAGTTACATTTTAAACAACTAAATGTTTAATTATTCAAGGCAATATACTACAAGCAGTAACTGGACTTGCCTGATCAGTAATAAGCAAACAGCAGAAATGCACGAAAGGGGAAAAAATAAATTTTTAATATGGGGGTTTTGAAATGCCAGAACTATAAATAATTGTTAGGTGCTAATGATTTCAAAAATCCCAGCCAATACTGACACTCAGCATCTTGAAAATGAGTAATGGTTCTTTGGAGGTCCTCCCACAGGGCTAAATGTACAGACATTTCAATATCTCATGTCCAATTCCTGAACAAAAACATATCAGCAGATGCTGACAGGAGTAGAGAACTGCAATTACACCAGGAAATTACACCTGCCTCAGACTGGTGGCACAGAGAAGCAGAGGAACACATTCAAGACTTCACCCTGCCCATAAACCTGCCCAGCCCTCTCCCATGATCCATCCAATGGAGGGCTCCTCTCTCCCTGTGCTAGTCCCCTCAGTTGTGCCTCAAAACTCTTCCTAGAGGCCTCCAACACGGAAGAGTTCATGACACACACAAACAGCATTTACCAGTGGTTGCCTCTGAAAAAGCTTTCCAAATACTTTATCCAAATTTCAGGTTTGAAAGAAAGCCAGAACAAAACCTACTTTTCTGCTCATTTTGTTTTCAGACCAGTTATAAAGCTCCTTTACAATAAAATACTGGCAGTTAGGCAGTGTTTCACACCCAACACAACACCAATGGGTTTTTCATACTCCCACACCACAACCTATGTGGTCTGGACCACTTTGACAAGTAGACTGGAGAAACCCATATAAACTTTCCAACAACAAAACTATGGAGTCTGGGATTTTTAAGAAATGCAAAACCTTACAACTTCTAAAAAGATAAGTTGTTTTTGGCTCTCAGGGAAGTTTTTGTGCTCTGATAATTCACTGAGAGTGACTTCTCGTAAACCTGGGGCTAACTGAAGCCTTTATGTAATTCCCAGTGACAAATTAATGTTTGGTGTAAATACAGAATATAAGGATGAATGGCTGTTTCATCAGCATTAAAAATAATCAGATTTTTCACTTCATACCTCAGAGCTAGCTCTTAACTTCATATCTTTTCCCGAAAATAATCACTGAAGTCTGACTAATCCACACCTCTTTCCATCACCTTTCTATCCACTAGTGACAAATAAACTTCTTTATTTGCAAGTTTTCTGTAAGGCATAGAACTGATGGACGTAAATGAATTGTCAGTGTCAATACTGGAGGTAAGAATTCATCAGTCCTGACAGGATTCTTCTATTTGAGCTAATCAACCCATGCTGCCATCTTAAACTCCAAGAGTGACCCAGAAGCTTCCAGAGCATCCCAAAAATTATTCTGATCGATGGACCAGATTAATTAAAGAATGGAAAAAGATTCCCATATTGCTGCTAAATTACAAGGGTGATTCACTTCTAAGGGTACAAGCCTTTAAAAATGGAATTAACCCTAGCAAAGAAAAGGAGAAAAACCAAAGCTCTAGGAAGAGTCCTGACAGTGCAGAAGCAGGGGAAGGATAAGAGTTATTTTTACTCACTTCCAACTCCCACCCCATAAAAACTGAATGCAACTCCTTTAGAGGGGGAAGTGTTTAAATTAAAACCCAGGCTTGTAGCACCTCCTGACAGGATTATATGGTGACTCACTACAGCATCCTACAGCATCAGCCATCCCACCATCCCTCATGTGAAGGCAGACAGTAGCAAGAGGCACTGGCACTTCCACATCAGGAGGTGAGCCCCTGGAAACTACAGCCTGGGCTGTGCAGAGCTCCTTACACCTCTTTTACTCTTTGAAGATTATATATTAGGCTTGAGAGCCTGTTTCATCAGCCAGGCAACGATCTGCCCTTGTTTGTGAACTCATTAGGCCTTCAAAGTTTAGTGTTCCTTAAAAAATTGCTCAGCAAGGCAAGATTTGGAGACTGAAAGGAAACTAAGCTAGTTTGTTGTTGTTGGGGATTTTGGGGGATTTTGTCATGCTTTTATCCCCTCTCTGATTCCATGGAGCTCTTGTGTCAGAGACTGCATGTCTCTGATTGCCCCTTATGCATACAGAGGTCTAAGTAGTGTGGTTCTCCTGAAGAAAAGAGNGGGAAAGGAAGGAAAAGAGCTAGAGTCAGAACAAAGCACTTGTTTAACTTGATGCCCAAAGTTCCCTTCTTTTCTCATACTGTATGTGCTTCTGTTAACTTCTAGCAGAGGAACAGATATTTCAGGAATCACTTCAGAGCTAGTTCCACAATGGCTGAAGACCTTTTGAAACATCCAGAAAGTAATAAGATGTAAAAAGGGAAATGCACTGAACTTGGTTCAGGATTTGTTCCTTTCAAATTTCTTTCATCACTTCTGTGGCTGGAAGCACGGCAGGGTGAGAACAGGAGAAGACTTTGTGCAGTACTTGGAGGTGGTGATGGGTAATCCGTATAGCCATCAGTACTAACCTGAGGATAAAAGATTTAAAGAAATGGCAACACAGGGACTGAGGTGTGGGAGGTGTGAAAAGAAAAAAAAATGAGAGAGAACAGTGAGATTTATGTAAACCCCCTGGGAGTCCACTGGAAATTTCTGTGATGAAAAATTGAGATTGCTCTGAGTGAGACTTTATTGAAGAAAAAAGTCAGTGCTGTGTGAAGGGAGAGAGGTTAGCTGGGTCACTTACCAGTCTGTCCTGATTTTCCCAGTTCTTTCCCTGAAAGCATGTGCATTGCCATACAAGTCTCCGAATCTTGCTCTGAAGTGAAATATCATATGGATGGGAAAAATTTTCAGAGTTTGATTAATTTGTGCTGCTGTTAGTGTCAAAACCTAAGGCAGTAATATGTATGTAAGGATGAGGGGGAAGAAGACCCCAGAACAAAGAGACTTAGCTTATGTGGAAGCATTTAGACAAATATGCCTCACTACAAAAGGCTGTGCTGTCAGTTCAACACTGATACTTGCAGAAACAAGACTCAGCCCAACACCAGCTAAGCAAATACATTATACTGCCCTTATATTCCTTCCATGAGTCCAATACAGGCAGATTTTATTCCCAGCCTTCATCCTGATTTGGATATAGTAGAAACCTTTATCACTGTGGAAGATACAGAAGTGAGCTCTAACTAGAAATTCCTGCCATTGAGGGTATAGAAAAGCAGAGAAACAACATCATGGGCTATGAAAGCAGTAATGGAACTTCAATACCATAAGCCACGTATGTCTGAATTTAGTTACTTAACACAGGACTCTCTTGTCTTCAGGTGTGTGTTTCAGGCAGCAGCGCATATTTAATGTTTCTTATATTTTCTCACTGCAGGTCATTTTTGTGGTCACGAGAGAAAGGTACAATTTGCACTAGTCCTTTTCCCTTTATGCTAGAAATTGTTGGAGATTTGCATTAAAAGACACTACAACCTGTGGTGTCACTGACTTTCAGCAATTTTGATGCTCTTCTGCTATGTACACTGGCTTCCTGAGAGAGCATGAAAGCATCTCATATCAAACAATGTCAAAACCAGAAAAACTTATAACCACTATAAAAACTTAAAGCTCTCTGGCACTTGAAAGCAATTTGATCCCTTTGCTGCACTACTAGCCATTACTGAGCTCATCTAAAGAGAATCAGTTTAGTTTCCACCCTGCCTAACCTACTGAATCTCTCACTACCCAAGATTTTGGCCATAAATACTTTGTGGATGCTGAAAGCATGCTGCAGGGAGATATCTCAGCTTTCTGCCAGTGTCTGTGAGAAAGCTCTGCTTTCTCACGGGTGCTGTGGGAGAACAGCTGGGAGATTTTGTAAACTATGGAATTGTTATTGATACTAAAGAGAAAATATCTGAAGTAAGTGTTATTGGGTTCAGCCAATCCCTCTGAGGGATTGAACCAATGAACCAATGACCTTATGCCAGTCCAGCGTGCTAAGGTATATAAGCGAAATTGTACGTGAATAAAGTGTCAGTTTAATATCATAATAAATCGTCCATGTCGTTCATCCTTCGGTCCCTGCTCATGAGCGACAGTACTTTGCAAAAGACAGCATGGTTTATGTCATGTCACTCTCTGATAAGCAAAAATCCACTTGCATACAAGTCAGCATGAGCAAGTTTTTCCCATGTGTAACTGGGGACTGCTTGTCATCTTCACTTTTTTGGCCTGAATTCATACAATGTTTAACAGAAAGAAAACCTTCCTTACCCTGGTTGGCAGAATAATGCTGATAGGAAGTTTGTTTCAACTTTACTTTGTTTGGCAATGTCTACTGAAATCAGAACATCTTTTCCCTCTTGTTTGCTAGCAATGTCTCAATCAAGCTGTGTCTAACAACTATAGTCCAAATTTATCAGAAGACTACACAGCAGAAGACAATTTCTCAGAAGGCACACTCTGCAAGATGTATTAAATACAATAAATTTACACTTTCTTCTGGCTTACTGTACTAATAAAATGCATATTAAAAAATTCCTTTTTGTAGCAATTTATCTGATATGCCTCCAGCAGTATCAAGTGTGATGTAACAACATTTTTAAACAAGTCCCAGTCATGAGTGTATTTCTGTGACTGTTGGATTCAGTAGCGGGAGTCAGTAGAAGCAAATATATTTCTTTTACACTGACTTCAATGGATTTGGCCTCTTACTGCTCTGAGAACTGGATTTTGCAAAAAGCTTGGCCACCAGTGTGAGTCCATTGGACATGAACCCCATGGCCAGGTGAGCAGAAAACAAATCAGCAGGATTTACCCCACTTGTCCAGGAGACTTGCTTTCTAATGCAAAGACTTTGAATGCAAATGCAGGTTTCTCTGAGATACAATACTGCCCTTTTGAAGCACACCAAAAGGTATTTATGTCAGAGAGTAGAGCCCATGTGGTAATTGGATGGATTTGTCTCTCCCAGCAAAGTCTTCATTCTTTCAGCACGTAGTCGTACGACAAAGGGGAATGGCTTAAAACTGGAAGATTGATTAGATATTAGGAAGAATTTCTTTACTGTGAGGGTAGTGAGGCACTGGAGCAAGTTTGCCCAGAGAAGCTGGGTTGCATCCCTGGAAGTGTTCAAGGCCAGATTGGATGGAGCTCTGAGCAACCTGGTCTAGTGTAAAGTATCCCTGCCAACAGCAGTTGGAACTAGATGGTCTTTAAGGTTCCTTACAACTCAAAGCATTTGGCACTCTATGATCCAGTTGACTACACTGGTATCTTTTACCACATGACTTTTGTGAGGCTGCTTTCCCAGGCAGATTGAAAAAAGTCAGGTAGAGATTAAGGAAACAACCATCACTCCTATCTAGGAATCCGTGTTTTGCAACAGTCCTACCCAGGAGAAGAGCTGTAAAACAACAATCAGTCATGGTATCACGTAAAGAGAAATAAAAGGATAGTTTACCACAGATGTAAAACAAAAATTGTGCTTTAGAGAGAGTCTTTTATTTTCTGCAAGTTGTAGTAGTTATCAAACACTAATTTACACAAAGAGGTGTCTCTGCCTAACTCACTGGGAGGAGACTGATCAGCATTGGGATGAAACAGGTTGGCTCAAAATCCCAACAACCTTTTGGTGGAGGGCTCTAGGACTTCAAGGAAGGTTTGGAGATTAGAATGAGAGAAGCTTGAAAGAACACTCTGAAGACCCAGAACAGCATGTTAACAAAAACAAATGGTTAGAAATTCCTAGAATATGGACTGTAACTCATGTGCTCTCTCTGTGACACAAGAGACTGGCTACCATGTGTGAGCAGGGCAATAAATGCATTAGTAACACATAAACATTTGAGAGGGCTCCTTATATTTCCAGCTTGGGTTAATACGTTGTTCCTGCTCGGTTCACACAGCTCATTCACAGAGGGATATCATTTAGCTTTTCAAGAGACACAAAATAGAGGGCATTCCCTTGAACTTGGATCAGTTCAGCAGTATAAGGCATTATCCAGTAATAATCCATTTTTTTCTGAAATCTCAAAGGATCCCACTTGCTGCTCAGCAGGCAATAATGGGCAACTTTTATGACTTAACAAATTCTTAAGTGTATTTTCCATATTCTACATTATCAAGTTACATTCCTTTTTAAAGACTGCAGTTTTCCAGTTACTGGCAAATTTTGATTACACCAGCCAATACCACTAAAGAAGTATCTACCAGGGAAAACACAGACAGAGTAGTGAAGGAAGCTTACAAGATCTCCTGAAGTACGATTCCAAGTCATAGTCTGGGTTCACATCACCAGCTGCTGCCAATAAACCTAGCAGCAAGAAGGTACAATGCCATGCTTTCCAACTCAAACCTCTTCAAAATGCCTTCACTGTAAGGGGCTCATGGGTCACCCAAGCTCAGGCAGGCAATGGACTGACTAGACATGAGCAAATTTAGGTCACTGGATATGGTCCTTCAGTGTGCTATTTCTTTTGTTGCAGAGGATGAGGCACTGAAGAAAGCTCCTAGTGTTTCTCGCAGCAAGCAGAGAGCTTTCAGCTGTGGGAGGTGTTAACACCCTGCTGTCCAAGGCAATAAAGCATTTTTTACGGAGCTCTGCCCAGAGGCCTGGGGCTTCCTGCAGGGTTGTGGCCCAGACCTTTCTATTTTTTTTTTAAAACTATTTTACATATATCCCATTCTTTCTGTAATCCTACAGCAATGAGTACTTTTGCATGTGACCTCTATTTTTTGCAATGCCTTAAAGAAATATATACACAGAGGTAGAAAAAAGGGAAAGATTATTTTCACACTATCTCAACAAGACGAGACTGATTTTTGACTGAAAGCCAAAATGCTATCCTACAATGCCGTCCTGGAATTCAGCCCAACACACAGTTGCATTGCTTCCTTAATATAATATCTATGCATCAACATCACACTCTTGCTATAGGGAAAGTGTAATGATAATAAAACTTTCTTCCTAATTCATTCTGAAGATGTGGTTATTAGAGAAAGGGGATGCTGCTCTCTGGGTGGCTGTGAGACAGACAAGGACTCTCAGCATTATGCTATGAGAATGTGGGTTAGTGGCATTACCTCAAGTGTTTGTAGTTCACACTTCTCAATTAGGAGGTAATCAGGATGTCATTATGAGTAAAATTGTTGGAATGAACTTTGGACTGTTTTTTGTCTTGCAAATCTCCAGAGGCAGCTCAAGTGAAGGAATGAAAGGAGAATGACCTGAGGTAGACTCATGATAAATAAGAACAATTATCACACTTATTATCTGGTAAATAATGTATTATGATTTGCCATTAATCCATGACAAAATACCTACTTCAGCTAAAAGCCTGCAGCATGACTTCCTTTTATGCTTCCCTTCTTACTGACTGGTATTTCTGTTAAAGGAACATAAAAGGAGTGAGTTGCAGAGTTGCCTCTGCATCCTTGATCTTTTCAGTAAGGGAGGATGAATTATGCCCCTCACAGAAGCAACAAATTGATTCTTCTGACTCTCTACTGCATATTTAAGTATCAGAGCCCCATTAGAAGAAAAGGCACTAAAAGCTCTCTCTCTCTTACTCAGAAGAGACTTCAAAGCACTTCACATATTGCAGAGATTATTCTCTTTTTTCATGGGTAAGTGCTCTAAGATACATGACAGGTGGACCAATTTCTCCTAAATTCAGTGCCTGAGCAGCAGAACCCAGACTCACAAGCAGGACAGCCTGCCCTGGGTTTTCACCGGTGACTTCCATGTTTGCCGCTCCCCAGCTCGTGCATCCTCGCCCCTGCCACCAACATAGATCAAGATATTATATTACACATATAAAGGAAAGCTGCACTGGTAACCATTTTCCTGAGGGTGCATCAGCAGCTGCTGCACAATCAGCTGACCTGTAATTGATGTGGGGATAAGGGGCACTGGGCTGTAGTAGATTATTTCTGTTTTTTCTGTTTTTATTCTGTCTGCATATGTGAATTGAAGCTTTTTGCTTTCTGGAACCCTAGATGGACCCCTACTTAAAGAGTTCAGACATTTCAGTTAAGGATCACCATTCATATTAGACAACCGATCTTAAGGGAAGCAAATGGACTATTATCAAACGAGTCAGTACCAAAGCCAGCACAGAACCAGACTGTGAAGTTCTGTCCCTGTCACAGTTATCTGGCATACAGAATTGTTAGAATGACATTCGCTTGAATGAAGTCAGCATTTTGAGCCTAAGCCCAGCGTAAGAATTCGGTACAAGTGAGGCCATTTTGCCATATATTGACTACTGAAGGGAGGTAGTTAGGAAGCTGAAGGCAGACAACATTACAAAAGCAGATAACACTGCAAAAGCAGATGGGCGTGTTCTGGTTTAGAAAGCTATTTCTTCTGTTGCTCCTTGCTTGTAGTATTATTCTCACATTAAAATCTAGCTGGGGAAAATACTGGAGCAGAATGAAATGGACATTGCTAAAAGACAAAATATAGGGGGGAAGAAGGCCTGGAAAGACGGAAACATGATCTGGTAGAGTACTAAAACATGAGCAGTTCCTACTTGGGGCACTCTGTGTCTCCAGGAAAGTTCTGTGCCTCACAGCTCACTCATTGATGGGGCTTAGTTGGAGCTGGGATCTGACAGTGCACAGCATATCCCAAGAAATTTCCATCACCCAGATAGTCAAGCTGGGAAGTAAAGAGCATGAAAAGCTTCTATTTTTGGTGTTACATGCACACATGCAGAGGAAGCATGACAACAATGCAAATTAAAGGCTAAAGATGATTTTCATGTTAAGATGATTGAGACAAATAAAAAAATATAAAATGCATAAAATAATCAAGCAGGTGCTAGTCCTGCTAAATTGAGTGCTAGGATCACACAGTTTTTAAAGACAGAGTAGAAGGAATAGCTATTGGAAATAACTTCTTAAAACTCTTTGAGAACAGCCCCCATCTTGAAGGACTGCAGTGAAGGAAATAAACTCTCTACCCCTAGGAAGGAAAACTTAACAATTGAAAAGACCAGAAAATAGAAACCCGCATTCCAGTCATTGACAGATACGCAGCAACATTGAAATATACTGGGCAAAACCAGAAATAACAACATGGTCAGAAAAAATATATGAGCAATGTTGCTTAGTAGGGGATGGGAGGTCCCCAAACCCTTTTACCTTGCCATCCTGATTCCATCAGTTGCATTACCAAAAATATCCTCCATAATTCATTGTGGTAGAAAATATTAAGACACCAGAAGTAAAAATTATAGAACTCTATATCTTTCTACCTATCCTGTATAAGCCATTGAAAACCTTGGAATTATTTAAGTACTTTAATACCAATTTTCAATGTCAGACCAGGCCACAGCATGTCCAATTTTATCCTACTCAAAATTAGTGATGCAGGACAGTTGATAATGCTGTCACCACATGCTCAGCCAGCAAAGAGGATGGAACGTTCCCTAAGATACTTTGGTGTTAATTTGAACTTTAATTCTAAATAAAATGTTACCAGCAAAAGAAAATAAAAAGAAACTTGGATTAGATAAACCTACAAAATTATAGATAAGATTAGACTGCATGTTATCCTTTCTTACAGTGGACCGAGAATTAGAAGAAACCTAAAATTACGACCTTTTTCGTAAGACCAGGGCTTGCAGCAGCTCTCTGCTTCAGTATGCAATTCTAAAATAGGAGACATATCACTTGTTTGAATCATAATGTTGTGTTGGAGAAAATATGGTCAGATGCTAGCAGCTGGGCAATGATAGGTGTTCCTTAGCTCAGCTGGATGTGACCCTCAAGACTGCAGACACTGAAGTAAAAAACAGGATTTGGTCTGATATGCCAACATCCACCTGGTACTCCTGACATCATCTGCTCAGCAACCCCATCAGCACAAGCTCTTCCAGTGCCTTAGGCTGAATTCCTTATTGCTCTTTTACTCTGGCTTGGACAGTACTAAATGGAAAATACCTATACAGATACTGCAGGTGACAGCTTTGCAGACAATTGCCCTTTTTTCTTCACTGCCTTTTTCTTCTCTGTGGTCTTTTAACCTGCTTGTCAGCCAGTTTGCTCTGCTTTTAGCACAATGTGCAAAGCGGGACTTTGAAAAACTACAGTCCAAGCATGGCAGCTTTCAAATAATGAAGGAATGTGAAACTTGCAAGCAATATTTAATAAATCTCTCTATTATTTTAACCAATACTTCAGGCCCAATAGAAGAGATGTCAAGTGTGAAACACTCTATATTTGTGGATTGCTCCCAGATTGCTGATGCAGCCCCAAGCTTATACATTACTAGTTTTCTGTGACAGCTTAACAGAAGAATCTTGAGATCTACAAAGGGACAGAAGGAGCACAGAAGCTCCAGCTCTGCCCCTCATCCACCTCGTGCCTGGGGCCATGCTTGGAGCACAGTTGCCTCCATTCATGCCTTGTGGGTCTTCACAGACTGGTTGCACTGGAGATCCCTGTGGTTGAGGGTGAAGAATGGGCTCCTTTAAGCATCATCTCTCATTCACCTTGTCACTAGAAAATTAGGACAATCAACCTCTCTGACAGCCTAGAAACAGCCCAATGCACTCCATCAATCCTGCAAGAGGCTTGTGTCAAACAAAACTGATTGTTTAAGTTCACAGTCTGGTTGAGAAGAAGCCAGAATCTTTCCCCCAAGCAGGATGCACATACTGAAAGGGGGCCTGCTGAAGGGGAAAAGATAAGTACAGACTGAATGCAGCTGCACACACTGTTATGAACAGATGGGAGGGATTAAATAAATCCCTGCCTTTTGCCCAGGCCTCCAGCAGCAGGCAGTGGCTTTATTGAGGTGGCCAGCACCCCAAAACCCACTCTCGTTCACAAGTTCTTTAATAATGGCCAATTCGGTCTGTTATAGAATGAATTATTTATTTAATAGACACAAAACTAACAGACATAAGACTTTGGACAGACTACTTACTACACAGGAATAGAACAAAGAGAGACTAATAGTAAATAAATACAGCACGAATTTAAAGGTACCTACTAATTTTACAACTAGTGAAGAAATAATATAACTTAGGATCCAATGTTTCTTACCATCTAACTTGTGATGGAGGACACATCAAACTCCTTTCCCTCAATTCACAGGAAAGTAACCATGGAATTTGCGTCCAACTCCAGGAGGAAGCCTTGCATGCTTTCAGGGCATGTGTGTAGAAGGGTTCTGCCTCCATGATAATTTGTGTGTGCTTTTATAGACATAGGAACCGTGTCTTTTGGTCACCAATGTTTATTTTCTTTTATCTCTTCCCACATCTACTCTCATACCAAGATGTGTACTCTGGGCTGGGGCTCAGACTCTCGGGCACCTAGAAGTGACGCCTTGCTGGGCTCTCTGACCCCTTGCTGGGCTATTGATCCGGCCTGAGTTATCTCTTCCAGATGCCCCAGAGAGAGGAGGACGTCCTGCCACACACAGACACTCGATTGGTTCTGTATGTTTAGAGAACACCTTACTGATGCACAGGGGAGCTACAACTGTACCCACACAACCTAACACCAGGATTTGGAAGCTCTGCTTGCAAGCAAAATCAGCAGATTAAATCCTCTAACTGACCAAAAATTATTCTAATGACAGACTTGTGAGTTAGTGCAGCACAAATTAGTAGTCTCAGAGCTCCCTATTGCTGCAGACAGCCTGTTTCTAGCATCTGAGCTACCCAAGTGTGATGTGTTTACACCATATGAAGGATCAATCTTGCCCTCAGGTGTACCCCCACTGCTTTGTAGGAAGGGCTTTTCATTGCTGTCTCACACTATCTTCTGTGGCCAGTAAGGAAAGGAGCCTTTCCTCCTGAATCCTCTTACATATCTCACACATTTACTCTGAGGAAGAAAAGCACCCAGCATATTTGAATCAATTCCCCATAGGCACTGCTTCCTACTGCTGGTCTGCGGTTCAAAGCATAAAGTTTAAGGCTTATGCCCATCTTATTTATTTTGTTCAAGAATGAAATCCCCACTTTTATTGCTTTTTTCCTTAGAAGAAAAATAACCTTTGATTGCAGAAAAATATACTTGTTGCACCATTACTGCTGAGGAGTCAAGTCCTCACTGCTTTGAAGAAGTGTGTAAACAGCCAGCCTCCTTTTGCTGCCAGAAAGCTGGAATGCCTCATTTTGTCCTGCTTACACTAGTTGTTTGCAGCTGCTCCTGATGCTTATGGTGCATATGACACTAATATACATTATAATATTTCCTTTTATTTAAGAGAAAGACATCTTTCCACCCAGAAGCCATTTAATATGCCACACCAAGAAATGCCACAATATAGTTCAATATGTACCCATAGCTCTAGTTGTCTAGAAAAAATCTTTAAAAACATGTAGTATGCCTTCTTTGTTAAAATAGTTAATGACCTTTTTTATGATACTTGATTTAACTGATGTAGTTCATTATTACTTTTGTTGCTCTATTCAGAGATGGTCTTCCTACTCCAGATACATAAGATGTTTGGTCAATTACGTATTTTGAATAACCAAGTATTCTTTAATATCTGTTCACATACTTGCATGTCTTTATTCACAAAATAAAGCCCTGATTATATAGGGGTATGTAGGAATACTGTGTTTTTATATTCCTTGCCTTTATGTGACAAAAAATGGACACTTTGAAATAATGAATAAGCCTATAAATTGTGATAACAGTTGTAAAAAGAAAATAATTGTATACTGTAGGGATGTACAGGCTGTGTTTGACTTTGCTTTAATGATTAAAATTTTGAATAAACCTTTAAAGGTAACCCAGAGTATAGAGAGCACTTCACAAACACTAATAGCCAGGACATTATTAGCAGATGCTAATCCTTCAATCCACCTGCTTTATGAAGACAGGTGTCAGTGTAGCAAAGCAGATGCCTGGAGAAACCCATAGACTGCTGGAGTGTCTCAGGACTGAAGTTTCCTGCAGAGTGGAGTTACCCACTGCTGTCATACATCTGCCACAACCTCAGTAACAGCAGGGATTTTAAAGGAAATTTAAAGCCTGAGGTCAAGAAAATTTTATCTGCTACCCAAAAATTACTTTTATTCTGTGTTTCAGTATCTTCTGCTCTCTCTCCCTGTCCTGTATGATTGCAACACCAATTGAAAGGGCCCCTCCTCTGACCTGGATTCATAAAAGTGACTGTTCTCCTCAACTATTTTTCTAGCTACTGTAACTCACATCAACTTTAAAATCATATTTGAGTCGGGTTGGCCTTAAAAATCGTACTGGACTTCTCTGAATGTACCTGCACAGATATTTTTGTATTCTGCTTTTCACAATGATATGATTTTTTTATATTTCCTTTCTATTTTTACTATTTTTCTCTTCTGTAATCTGCCTGGCAATTCCATAAAGCAAGCAAAGAGTAAAGAAGAAAGGTCTATTAGGTACAAAATGTGAAATAATACCTAAATATCTCCATTTAAAAAGAATTTTCCTCTCTATGTCCTTCAAGGTATGGATTCTGGAGAGCTTGGCCTATTATTAACTTATAGTTTAAAAGGAGACTTTTCTTGCCAGTTGCTGGATGGTCAAAAGTTATTGACCAATAAGGAGGGCAATAGCACAAAACAGTTTCAGGTCCCATGACCCTGTTTCAACAAAATGGATTCTTTTTGAGAAGCCCTGAGGATAATAAATTATGTAGCAAAATAGACTCATTAAAACCCTGTGGCTGAAAAGAGAGGACCAGAAAGTGCTGTAATGATGATAGGCCATGTTTTTACTCTATAATGAGCATAGGTTAGGTAGTGGTGTCTAATTTACTTGGAAGGCAGTTTTTTGCATATTCAGAACTCAGTTTCTGCACTGGGATAAATACACGTTTCCAAAACCTCCTGACCATTTAATCCCAGTGAACTCCCATCACACCAATTACAATTAATTTGGGGACAATATCAAGAAAATAGACATACAAACAAAAATCAAGCAGCCACTACTGCAGCTTTTCTGTGGCTTCTCTTGAAGAGAAAGGAGAAAAAAGGGAAGGGCTACTAAGGGACTAACAAAGTAAGTGACCTTAATTTTTAGGAAATTTCCTATCAAGTTTATATAAAGCTGCAAGAAGGAGAAACTGCTGACAGAGAGCACAATAAGGAGTTTCCTGCTTTCCAATATCAAGGCTTGAGCACTAGTGCATAAGTGGAATGGGATGCATTTGTTCTTCAGAGCCAGGGCAGCTGGAAAAAAGATAAAGGCTGCAGTGGCTTGGCAGAGGGGGAACAGTTTGTGATGGCCTCACATAGTACTTTTCCAGGCATCAATCAACTAACAAAATGTCATTACCTAATCCTTACAGTAGCCTAATTAGCACTGCAAAGCTTTCCAGGTTAGACAGGAGAAGAAAAGCAGAAAGACTTCATAACCTACTGTCCCGGGGTGAGAGTTTGTATGACAGGGCTTTCAGCATGCAGAAAAGCATGGCCAAATTTTTTCCAGAAAGAGACAAGTTCATTTCTCAGACTTTGAAGTAGGTCCAAGAGAGAGAGGGTCCAAGAGAGCCTAAAAAGAATTTTAAAAAATAAAAACAGTCAAGGTTCTGTTAAGAAAAAGCCATGGCCTTTTTCATTTCTCCAAATTTAAGAAGTCTGTAATGTTTTTCATTCCCTCTCTTAATGCAGCTCAGGGTGACTGGATCGTAGTCACACCCCCCTGAAACAGGCCCCCACAGTTATTTTCTTTTTCGTAGGATTTTCTTTTTTTGTGGATGCACAGAAGCTCCATTCAAGGAGCAACAAGTCCTACAGACCCTTTGAGTCTGATGATATAAATTTATTCTGCATCCATAATGCCAGGCAAGTGAATGAGAATCCTAAAATCCACTTACTTCACACAATCCAAAAAATTAGGATTATTAGTTTAAATATAGCTTTCCAGGTGAAGGCACATTAAGTGCCAGACAAAAGAATTTTATATTGACAGCAACAGCAGGATCTTAGTCCCTAGGGCTGGCTGTAGGTGTTTGGCAGCTCAAGACACTCAGACAGATGTCTTCTGCTTCCTGCTTTCAGTCATCCAAGTACCTCTGCTAGTTTGCTATTCTAGCCACCTGTCTGTTTTACTGATATGACAAGGCTTGCAAAAAGGAAGCAACTTAGAAGTATACTTTATCCATTTTCTCCAGGATTGGTTTTGTTCTAATAAATACAAAGACAATTTGGTTTATTAAATCAGGAGGGGAAAAATAAGACTAGACATCAGGGAAAATACAGAGAAGACATCTTACAGAGCCTGTGCAAGAGAGAACAAATAATACATCCCAAAGTGCAGCAAAGTAATGACCTGAAATTTCAAAACTCAAAGGCATATTTGGATTTAATCTTCAGCATATCAACCTACGTAAGGTCACTAAAGAAAGCATCTCTACAGAAAATGGCTCTTCTGCAGATTTTCTGCATGCAGTTGACATATTTTTTTGATAGGGCATGTTTTCTCTCATTATTCTGAATAGCATCAGGACTCCCTGTTACTTGCATGGTAGCTGTAACTCGTGTGATTTCAGTGGAGACAGGGCACATAACCATGGTAACAAGTCCAGAGCTGTCTTTTAGTTTTATCAGCCTTATCCTGTCTGTATAGACATAAGGAGCAATGAATCTGTCATCAGTATTTACTCATCCCCTTCATGGTCACACCTCAAAACGTCATAATCTTTAATGCACTTGCCCTCTCTCTCTCTGAGGCAGTTTTGATGGATCTGTCTCAGAGGTGTGAACTTGGGGGATGTACACAGGCTTGGTCTGCCTCTCAATACTTCTCTTTACCATTTGTAAGGTAGAGAAAAATATCACTTCAGACACCTGTAACAGGTCAGGAAAACAAACCCAATTCCCTGTCCCTGAAGCCAGGGTTGTCCCCAGGCTCCATGTACAAGTTTCATGGCAGGAGGCTCCCCTAGACCATGGCCAGGCAAAAGGATGGGGTTCTGACTTTTTCTGCAGGAGGGGACCAGGATTCCCACCATGTCTCCATCTTGATAATTCCCACAGGCCACCAGATGCTGTGCTACAGGGACAGTTGTCAAAAGGAAGCTGGCATCACGCAGCTCACTGGTATGTTTCTCCTCCTTTAGCACCTCCTTCCTTACTTCTTGGTCTTTTCAGACAAAATCCTTAAAACTCCACATGAAAAGTAAAGAAGCAGCCCCAGTTCATTCTGCCTCCTAACAAAAGCTGTAAATACCATATTCCCAGTCATGCATATTCTCTTAGAACTTTATGGTGAAGGGATTTATGTGCCTTAGCACTGCATCTCTAAGTTAGACCATATATAGTAATTAATATTTCTCTATTGACCACCTCGGCTACGGAACCATTATATCCTCTGCGAGCAGTTCGATAGTTACCTATAACAATTCCATTACCAGGAAGTTAGTCCAAGTTTAGACTTTAGACTTCAATATTTCTTGAAGAACAAAAAAGTATACAAAGGGAATTAAAAGCGCAACTACCTCAGTCAAACTCCATATTGAAGGACTCTGCTGCAGGCCAGAATAAACAGAAAAAAGGAAGAGGATTACCCTCCACATACCTAAGCTGTCTTATCTGGCTTCACTGTCTCTGTCCATACCTAAGATTGGCACCAGCTGCTTCCCAAACGTGTTATCAAAGTGATATGGTGAAGTTTCCACCAGAGTGGTCCAAATGCAGCACTGTTCCTGCAGAGGATGCTGTGCCAAGATTTTCCTTCCATTTCCATGCAGATACTTCTCATCTCCTTCCTCTTCTGTCCTCAATTTCACCCCAAGTCCTTTTATGGATAAATTTAAACTCTCATCACTGATTCCACACCAGGCAACTGAACTGGGTTGAGGGAGACGTGCTGAAAATACTCAGAGGACATGTATTCCTCTCCTGTACCCACAAGGTCGTTTCCTACACACCAAGACCACGGACTTCATTCTATTTATTTGTTAAACCAATAACATTGTTTTGGATTTCCTTTGAGTAAGTGATATCCCCACAGGATCCCCCAGCAGTCAGGCAAATCAGGGTATTTACATTTGCAGTCTACCACCTTAGCCATATCTCTTACCTCAGTAATTAAGTTAACATCTCATTTGCATGCTCTCTGCAAAATTCCCACATGAAAGCAGGCCTTTTCTTCCTTTTGCTTTTCTCTCTTGTTCTGGAGCCTGTGACAAAGATTGCAACAGGAGCAGCTTGTGGTGTGAAACAGGTTCATTCTCATGTCACAAATAATAATGAGAATTAGGCAGGGGACTCATCAGGTCTTTTTATGACAGTCTCAAGATTGGAGTTGCATGGTCTTACTCAGAAACAGGAACTACAGCATCCATCATTCCCGACCAGCAACATATATTCATTGGCAGAGAGGAAAACATTTGTGCTGTGCTCCCCACACTTTGGCAGTAAAAATAAAGTACAGCCGACTGCTGAATACAAATCCCAAAATATTACTTACCTACCATATTAATTAAAACCCATTATTTTAGAAATATTCTCAGAGAAAATGAATGCCTCACCTGTATCCCCAGACAGATGTTCTTTTGCTGTAGGGACACTTCGTAGATTTCTACTCAAGCAGCTAATGACATATATGAAGTGCTACACATGAGTATATTTGTCTAATCTGGTGGGGTCTTGGCTTGTATGTCCTCAAGACTCTTTTAGAACTTCAATCAGGAAATAATAAGTAACCCAAATCGATTTTGATTTCTCTTACCTTCAGTTTCTAAGCTCTTCATTTTCCTTGTAGTCCTGGTAAGCCAAAAAGCCAGGCTTGGAAACAAGCATCAAAAGGAAATGAAGAAATGTTTACAGTTTATTTATGCACTGGCGGGGGGGAGAGAAAGGAAAAAGTAGCATAAATCAACTGGCTTTTGTGACAAAAAATAGGGAAGAAATGGTAAAATGGCAGCCAGGAGAAAAGTACATGTAGAAATCATACCCTGATCTTCTGCAGTAAATGCAGATACATTCTTGTGCCCTCAGCTTAGAGAAGGGCATCTCCTGGCATAATTTTTCTTGTTAGTTTCAACTAACCAAGTAATCTGCCAAATCAAAAGCATCATCTCCATCCCTATTATCTCATTATTTTCATTACAACAGCTGAACCTCTCAAGCAGAGCTGAAAGTTTTAAATATGACTTAGGGAATCTTAGAAAATTTGATTACTGAATCTTCTCATTCTATCCAAATGTTGTAAATTATACAGTGTCTTTGTGAAAGGATGTGAGGAGCTGCCTCCATGGTCATTCAGCAACATCAGGACTAGTCAACAGCCTCACACACTGATGTGGAAAAAGCACAGAAACAGCACCAAAGGGGAGGTAGTCCCGGGCTGTTGGAAAGGTATTCCTATTTCATCAGGCTAATGCCATAATGTAGACTGGAATTAAGACTTACAGTGGTTGAAGTCTGTGTGCTAGTATTAAGCAAGTCAGACTTGCATTTTCAGCTCTACTGTACATTCATATCATTGTATTGCTTTGGCTTTATTGTGTTTAATTATTTCCTCTACATACAACAATGGCTTTATTATTTCCCTGGGAAGTAAAACTGGATTACTAGTATATATGGCCACATTTCTCTTTATTTCTGTTAGGTGCTAATGCACTAAAGCAACACAATAATCACGGCTTTCCCTTGACAACTGTTCTCTAGTTTTACACAGAAAAGGGCTGGCTGACCACCCACGAATCTTAGAAACTGTTCTTATATTTACAGTAAGGTCACATTCCGTAAAGAGTAGTCATAAATACTCTGATCAGAGTATTTATTGCAGCTGCAAAGTATTTTACAAAAATTGGTAACAACTCAGGTAACTGTCTGCTCTTGTATGCTGTTACCCATTAGTTTTCACGCCTAATGACCAAACTCTTTTATTGCAATCTGCCAGGCAAAATAGTAAATGCAATCACCAGCAAATGGCACCACCAGTAGAATCTGGTGCGATGCATTATTATAATCTGTCCTGCTCACTATAACCCACAATTCATTTTATTCACTTGTGCATTTTTTTCTTTAAGGCAAAGATTTCTTTTCAGCTGAGATCAAAAGCTGGAAGAGGGAATTTAAGTGTTTTCCTCTTTCATTAGAGATGTAGTAATAGAGTCTGTAGCTTCCCATTCCTTCTGTGGCTTACTGGCTACAGGTATTGGCTGTTATTAGTTAAGGTTGCAGCACCCGGCACCTAGAGCATGTGTACAGTGTTGCTATATAGCTTTTCCTCCAGTAGCAAACTGCATATTAAAGTCAGTTCTGCAGTTTCATTAGAGAGGTTATGCGGGCAGAATTAAATCTACGTTATACCTACTTCTACTGTAATCACACCTTTGTTTACTGCATAAATATGCTTTTCAAATGTGCCTATTTATAGGCAATAAATGTGACTTTAGCAAGGCAATGCAGATTGCCTCATCTCAACCCTTGGTCAGCCTAAAAGGATGCTGCACGGCCCTTGCCTTCTTTTGAGATGATATTGGAAATGCAATCCACTTGGTTTCAGAACAAGAAAACTTTGCTAAGGGCAAAGGCCTATCCTTTACAGTGTACACATCTTTCTTTCTCTTATTTTCTAATCTTCTACCTAAATCTGCTTTATCTGTTAAACCCAAACTCAGCTGTATTCTCACTTCATTAAAACCATCCAGCAGTGTATCTGTAGCAATCAGGAGCTCACTTCATAGTGGTACTTTTTGGGTAATGCTCTCCGAACTGCCCTTTATATATTCTTTTCTTTAGAAGCTTTTGCTGCTCTTCTGGATCCGTTTATGACATGAACACTCTTCTTGGAGTCTGTCAACCAAAAGCACTTTCTGAGTGCCTGCATTCATTAACTTAGGAAAATAAGTTGTGTGTGCAACAGTGGAGCCTTCTTAAGTGAATCCCTATGTTTCTTTCAGAGAATAGACTTCTTAAAGAGATAAGATCTGGTGCAGCAAATCTGTGTACTATCCTCTAACAACTTATTTGACATTAGTTAAGGCAGCAGTCTGGTGATCCTTGTGAAAATAGGATAGCACTGTAAATAATATGCATAATAGTACTTCCCATTAAAGTTGCAATTCTGCTCTGGGTATCAACCATATATATTATTATGCAGAACCATCAAGCAGTAAGGAAAGCATATGTCACATGGCAAAACTATCTCTAAAGCAGTCAGCTGCCTCCATCAGCATTCAGTTTTGCCTCATTTCAGAAACATTTGCTCTCGTGTTGATATTTGGACTCCTTAGCATAAGTAAATCCCTGAAAACATACCACAGAATAGAATACTTCTCTGCTTCTTCCCCTTTTTCATCCTTGTCTTTCCTATCCCCTCACACATGTTTACAGAATGTTTTATCCTACAGTCCTACTATTTGTCTAGGTTGTTCTAATACTAAGCTGATGCCAGATTGGGTTTTTTTGGTTTGTTTGTTTTCCCCAGGAAAAATATGTCCAAAACCTGGGCATCTTTAACTGGAATAACTGAAAACAACTTAATTCGGTAGAAAAATTTTAGTCCTTTTGACTTGACTATTCCTTGCACACATTGCAGCAGCAACGTCTGACTTGATGGGGTAGACAGTCAGTCTACCTCAGGGTAGAACATGTATCCTTAAACGAAAAACAGTCTTCTCTTTATGTTTTGATAGCCCAGAGCCAACGGAAATGCAGAGCAGGCTGGGCATTTCTGCACTTTGTTAAAGTGAAAAGACAATCAACATCAGGAACATTAGTGGTGGCAGAAAAAAATATTTTTAAGCAGTGTATGAAAGGAAAACTAGTCACCTAAATTGAATTTTCAGCTGAAAACCTAAAAGGACAAATTTAATCATCCACCTAAAATTATCACACAGGTCAATGTTCCCTATTTTCCCATTGCAAGGGAAAGGTGCTGATTCTCCTCCTTGCCTGTGAGACTGCCAAGCTCTTCTCTGTTCTGCCAGCACGTGGCAAAACACTTCGGAGAACTTGTGGAGGTGCTCCCAAATGCCTACCCTTGCTTTAGAATCATGGAACAGTTTTGCTTGGAAAGGTCCAAAAGAGCACCATCATTCCAACCTTCCTGCCATGGGCAGGGACACCTTCCCCTGGACTAGGTTGCTCAAAGCCCCATCCAACCTGGCCTTGAGCACTTCCAGGGACAAGGCATTCACAACTTCTCTGGGCACCTGGTTTTTCTGGGTAGTAGAGCTGTGCTCACACATACAAAAGAAAACTATCAGATAGGACAAAAGTATAGCCCTAAGCAAAGCTGGCAAATTCCTATACATTCTTTAGTAATTAAACAAGAATACTGCCTGCAAGCCTGATGTGCCTTGCTGAGGGTGGTTATGGCAGTATGGAATACAGCCTAGAAAAACAGGGCTACGCAATTGAGTGACCTTAACTCTTCTTTTTGGATGTCATTCCATCCCCTTCTGGGACCACAGGCCTTGGGGAACAGACAGACAATTCTTGGGGCTTCTATGTCCAGTCTTAGCACAGAGAATTTTCCTGGCTGTTTTATTTATGCCTCTGTTTTCATGCACAGCTATGGCAAAAATAAGGCATGACATGAACATTAAGAGAAGACTTAAGTGTAAAATGAACAATTCTCAAAATGCAATCTTGTTTCTCATAATCTCCCTGTCAATCCCATCTTCCCATCCCAGCCTGCTTTTAATTGCCTTGTCTATGTGTTCCCATCACTGTTACCTTTGCCTCTGCAGGTAGAAAGCACACTGCCTTCTGTGTATCATACCATCAAATGTTTCTGAACATTTCTGGAAGCAAAAGAAGCTCTGTAGACTTTGTGTTGCAGACACAGGCAAAGGGTATTAATGAATTACAGGAACATTGTCCAAGACTGAGAAGAGGTGTATCCGAGGTAAAACATTAAGAATGATCTGGGAAGTGGAAAAGGAAAGGAATTATTCTTTCTACAAGAGATTATCCAACTGTACTTTTAGTGACATTTTAACTGGGATGCACATGAAGGGAAAATGTTTTAAATACATATTGTTTCAACTGTGAAGAGGTTTTCTTCTCTGTCAATGCAAATCTTCGGAGGAAAAAACACAGATATTTGTGCAGGCCTGTGGAACAAATGTGTAAGGCAGAAGGATTTCCTCACTGTGGCAATTTATGAAGACATAAACAAGATGGGGGGGGGAGATAATGGGAAGAGACTCCATCCAGCAGCTATAGATGCATGTCTGATTAGGTTTATAATTCCTACTCCAAGCTCAAACCTGAGTCGGTCCATAAGCTAATCCATCTCCTCCATCCCTCCCTACATGATCGGGCGCAACAACAATATAAAAGTCAAGGAATGGATGGGGTGAATTATAAAAACAGATTTCATGGAGGACAAAATGCCTCAGGACTATACAGCTGAGAATGCACTGCAGTCTCTGGAGACATATTCCCTCATATCAGCTCCCTCACTGTGTCACAGAAATGTTGTTTGCTTGGTTTTGGATTTTAGATGAAGGCAAGAAAAGAACACTTCAACGAAACTCTATGCCACTCATGGAAGGAGTTCTCTATAAGTGCCCTGTTATTTTTTTGTTTTATAAGGGGACCCAGTAAAATATGTTGGGAATGTTGGAAATAACACAAAGGCAACTGAGAATTTAGAGTGTAAATAATGATGTTGGGTTTTGTGCATATCTCTGCACCGCAGCTGTATGCTTTAGCTTTGCCTGAGGACGTACTTTGAGCCTGTGCCCAAAGGTACAAGCCTTGATTCTGCACAGTGCAGGGAGGTGGCATCCTTGCGATTACAGAGAAACCAAGCAAATACTTACCAGCTTTTAAGAAAAGAGGACAGAGAACTGGTCAGACTGGAAGATAGAGCCTCTAGGAACCAGGAAATTTATTTACATCCCTCTGGCCTTAGGCACTCTGAAGTTGCAATATTTAAACCAACAGAAATTTTCCACTCGCTGTCTGCCCTTCCCATCCAGATGATGCATCCAAGTGTGGCATTAATATTTGCCACAACTCTGTGATGAAATGGACCTGGGTACAGGTTCAGCTGAAAAACCCAGGGGAGAAAAAAAGCCAACCAAACAGTTTTACATCTTCCCGAATCCATTTCCCTCTGCAGCAGCAAAAGCAGCTCTGCCACACAGCAGAAGGTGGAAAACAGGAGCAGGGATTTTGTCTGCTGATGCTGTCCCCAAACTGCAGACTGAGCAGCCTCAGTGACAATTTGCAGGACTCAGACTCCCACTGATGAGCTTACCCAATGCTAGCAGAAAAAAAATTAGTGGAAGCCTCTAATAATTACTTGTGCATTTGGAATAAATTATTTGTAAAATTCCTGGGACTAAATATATTTAAATTTTTTATATTCAAAGACATTGTATGTGAAGACTTTTTGAATGGATGTTATACAATGGCATGTAGTGACAGGGTTTTGACTTTAAACTGAGAGAAGATAGGTTTGGACTGGCATCCCAGCTGTCCATCAGTATGAATCAAATGGCAACTGCCTTTGCAACACAGTCTCTCATCCACTTCATCACCAGCATGTCACAGAACCGATTTGAAGAATTCTAAATTGCCTCCTGCACTGTAGCTCTGCAGTTATAACCAATTCTTTTGGAAAGGCTGTTTTCAAGCAAGTCATGTACAACATTGTCTTTAACAACGTTTTCCTGTAAGATGATAAGGAAGAATTTTTGCTAATGGCTTTTCACCTACTTTTCATTACTGTTGCTAAGAAGAAAGTGCTAAAAGTAATGCCTGTGATAAGAACAGGATGAAGAGCAGGAGGGGGTGGCAGACATAAATCTGTTTTTCCTCACCTTCATGAATATCTGCCATTCTTTTCATATCACATTATCATCAAGGGTGCATATAATGTCACCATGTGGCTGAAAAGAACTTCTGTTTCTCTTCCCACAAGTTTTTTAATTCCAAATTCCTACCTGATAGATATAGCTGATGACAAAAAAAAAAAAAAAAAAAAAAAAAAAAAAAAAAGGCAAAACCAAGTTTCAATTTCCTCTTTAACTATTTTCCCATAACTAAACAGATCTCTGCAAAAATGGTTTCCTGCATCTGGTCACCCTCTCTCTGTGGAGCATAAATATATTTTTGATAAAGGTAATGCTCATTTTTTGGTGAGGAATAACCCCCTATACTGGCATTGTTTAACATCTTTGTCAGAGACATGGACAGTTGGATGCAGGGTACCCTCAGCAAGTCTCCTGATGACACCGAGCTGTGGGGTGTTGTTGGCATGCTGGAGAGATGGGGTGCCATCCAGGGGCACCCCAGATGCTTGAGAGGTGAGTCTATGGAGTGTGTGCAAAACTCATTAATTTAAAAAAGGCTAAGTACCAGGGGCAGTCTCAGGCACAAGTACAGTCTGAGTGGAGAATGGATTGACATTAGCCCTAGGGACAAGGACATAAGGATGCTGGTGGATAGAAGCTCAACACAACCTAGGAATGTGCACTTGCAGCCCAGAAAGCCAGTTGTATCCTGGGCTGCATTCAAAGCACTGTGGGCAGCAGGAAGAGGGAGGGAATTCTGCTACTCTACTCCTCACTGGAGAGACCACACCTGCAGTGCTGCATCCAGCTCTGGGGTCCCCAGTATAATGTGGGCCTTTTGGAGG
This sequence comes from Dicrurus megarhynchus, assembly GCA_013399195.1. NCBI lineage: Eukaryota > Metazoa > Chordata > Aves > Passeriformes > Dicruridae > Dicrurus > Dicrurus megarhynchus. Next base: position 12,459 of record VXAD01007714.1, on the reverse strand, counting down.
AGGCCAGAGAGATGACCAGAGGGCTGGAGCAACTCTCCTACAAAAACAGGCTGAAGCAGAGAAGGCTTCAGGGAGATCTTATAACACCTTCCAGTACCTAAAGGGGCTACAAGAGAGCTGGAGAGGAACATTTTACAAGGGCATGTAGAGATAGGATAAGGGGGAATGGCTTTCAACTGAAAGAGGGTAGGTTTAGATGAGATATAGGAGCAAATTCTTCACTGTGACGGTTGTGAGACAGTGGAACAGGTTGTTCAGACAAGCTGGGGATGCCCCATCCCTGGCAGTGATCAAGGCCATGTTGGATGGGGCTTAGAGCAACCTGGTCTAGTGAGAGGTATCCCTGCCCATAGCAGGGAGGATTGGAATGAGATGATCTTTAAGGTCCCTTCCGACCCAAACTAAAGGGTTTGCTTGTCCATTTCTTTCAAATAACACTAAACCATGGGAATATGCCAGATGTGAAAAGAAGAAATACAAGAAAGGGAAAAACAGGGCCTTCCCTACTGAAAAGGAAACCTTGCATTTCAGGGAACAATACAGCATATACTCTGTAGGATGCATTATGAACCCATTAATTGGCATGGGATTTATGACCAAGATCTCTTACAAGAATCCCTAAGCAACAAACAATTTGAGGTACAAAATTCTCTCAAAAGCCTTTGCTGCCATCTCATGGCATATTTGGAGAAAGCCAGCACAGCTCTGGCTTTGAGAAATGCCACAGCTTCATCAGGCATTCACAGCACCTTCCTAATGCACGGACTGCCCCAGTGTCCTTCAGGAGCAGAGCTGGGAACACCATGCAGTTGCTGCAAGGTGATTAACCTTCATTTGTGTTTGTTAATACCTTTGGATTGTGGGGAGCACAACTGAAACCAGGCACCCTAAACGACCAAGTAAATGTTCAAATAAAGAAAAGGGAGGTGGCTAAAACACAAGAGAACCTTGTGCTTACAACCGCGTTCTTCCCATTTCCAAGCTCTGAAATGAATGACCTAAACAAACACAGAAAAAAATTGCCATCGTATAGACATATCTACAGAAATAAGAAACTATGACGTTCAAGCTATTAAACAGTCCAAAAACCAAAATACGAATCACTAGAAGAAAGAAGGTACTCAAAAATCAGCTGTCAGCTTGTATCTAGGATATACGTGTAATACGCTGTCCTCCCCTTGTCTGCTACTCTGGCATTCATTAGTGTGTAATTAAGCTATTTCTGTAAGGCACCCATGGCATCTCCAAAGGACCTCAAAGCATTTTTCATCGCTTCTGCTATTCTTGAACAGCAGGCACCTTGTCACAGCATAGCGGAGAACCCAGATTTCTATTCACGTTGCAACATTTTAGTCACTACTTCTGCCCAGAAGTTGTGACTGAATGTGCTGGTGAATTAAGAGGAGATCTCCTTTATGTATACAAACCTCACTGAAAACTCAGCCCTCACAAAGAGTTCTGCAATAAAAGCTGGTTTTGAACCAGCTTCATGCAAACGCTCACACCCCAATGCAACACTTACTCTTGTATCTGCTGCCCATCTGCCCTATGGCATGCTGACTTCAGCAGCTGCATGCCTCCTGGTAAAACCCTACCCACCATTTTCCCAGGCAAAAGGTTTCTGCTACTGTGTAAAACAACACATTATAAAAAAATTTCCCAGAGAAAAAGCCATCTGCAGTTTTTCCACTCAGCTTGCTTTACTTGAAGCTGAGGCTTGCTACTTTAGTTGTTCCTTCAAATCTCACTGTATTTCGATAAAGGACACCAGTGGTTGCAAACCCTTTCATCAAAGAGGTATTGACTATTTTTACAGTTGTGCCTCTTTTCCACAAGGAATACAGAGAATTCATTAGTAATCACACATCAGAGAGTGCATCCACCTGTTCTCCTTTAGCAATTGTATAATTACACAATCATTTCTTATCAAAGAAACATTTCCCTTTAACTTCCACACAATAATTGCCCATGGCTTTTCTTCCATTTATCTCATATGAAGAGAGGGAAACACTAAAAACACAGTTATGTGGAAGATTGCTCTAGTTTCCTTTAAACAGCAAGACACAGGACATGTGCAGAGAGAAATGTTATTGTAGTCCTGAAACCATGGAAAATAAAACTTTAGGAAAAAGTATTCCAGTTGGCAAGTGACAACCACACACTACAGGAGGGAGAAGTTGGACATTCCAGCTGTCTCTGTTCTATATATATATATATATATATATATATATATATATATCACTCCTTCTCTCACTTTTTAAATTCCTGTTTGCCATTTTGTTATTAGTCCCCACACAGTAAACAACATGCTGCAAATTCTGGCAAAATGAACTACTGAAAGGATTATTCACCCCTCTGTGAGATGAGAGCTATATGTTCTGCATTCTGTGACTAAGATATAGTCCCATGTGTTTTCCCTGTTCAATCAAGTGTGCAAAGAACTGTCACAATAGTTCCTGATGCCAAGGAAATAAAAGTTAGGGTAGAATGGAAAAACTGAGTTGTATTTTAATGTCATTGTGTTTGCACCTGAGTTTTTTTCTACTCTTTGGTATTTTATTCTTTTTTTAATCTGTATTGACAATTCATTAAAACCTCATCATCTATCTCAGCAGAAAAAGAAAAGCGAGTTGTTATTGTAACTGTCTAGATAATTGTTACTGAACTGTCAAACTCTTAGAAGTGGCTATATATCTTTCATTTCAGACCACTGGGACTGATTCAAAGACATTTCCAGACTTCTGCAGGGTTTGGTAGCTTGGTTTTTTTTCCCCTTCACATTTAGAAGATATAAAAAGGACAAATAAGCCAAAATGATAAATTATGACAGAAAAAAACCCAGCGTTTGAATTGCTTGATGCAAGAAAGACCATGGGGCTTAAGGAAAGATTAGAGCAGTGTCAAGCAAGAACAGAACTGAAACTTATTTAAAAGTGATAGAAACCCTCTATGATCTGCAACCCCACCATTGTTTCTGTTTGGAAAATCAGTTGTCAGAAGCTCCAATTAGACTTTTGAATTCTGCCGTAGCAATTCGTAGAACTTTAATTGACTAGAAAGGTGATCATAAATCTCTCTTCAAAATACAGCTGGGCCATGAGCAATCCCCAGAAGAGCCCAGCAAAATGCCACAGAGAAGGACCTGCTTATTCTGCAGGCAAGGCTGCCTCTAGACCATAAAACAGACATTCAGAAGGGAAAATCCCAGTAGAAAAAGCCAGTCCTGCAGACAGTCATATTCTCCAGTGCAGATAGCTGTGAATTACCACAAACATGTTCATGTACATACTGCCAACAACATCCTTAAAGGTTGTTTGTTCCACCTCTCATTTGCCTCTGCTCTTGCATTTGGCTTTATTGCTGGGTGTTTAGCTTCTACTTTAAACATATTGACATCCTTGCTACACCCATGCTGGCCTCCATTGTTGTCTCTCACTCTGCTTCTTTCCTTTTAGGTCAGGTTACTTTCAGTCTGATATTCAGCTGTTCTGGAGATGTGGTCTTTGCAAATAAAACTCTTGCAAGGTCACTGCACTCATGGTATTGAATTGCAATGGTTTTTACTTGCTTAATTCCTTGTCTAAGCCTGCCCAGTCTCAGATTTAGATGGGAATAACTGAGTAAAAGTTGTGAATTGGTATGATTTTGCTGACTTTGGGAAATTGCTAGTAAAGGAAGCAGGGCAGCTAAGTGACAGAGCTGGAAAACATATTACAGAGAAGTTAAGCTTGCAAGCAGCTGTACCAATCAAAGAGGCCAGCAAAGAATAGAAACAAGACTGGGATAAAATTAAGAAGTTTTAATAGACCGAGGGAACTAGACACAAAGGAAAATCAGGCATAAGACTTAAATCCATTTTCAGGATCAAAAGGGTCCAAAGAGGAGATAAAAGGAACCTAACTCCAGTTATCTCACCTAGAGAGATGTCCCATCACACAGTTAGGACTCAGGGCTCAGAGAGAGATAGAAGCAAAATGCCAATAGTGTGGAGAAAGATGGGTTAAAGACCAAAATAAAAGGCATTGCAAGGATGAGCCCAAGGCTGAGCTCATTCATGGTGTATATGTGGTACAGAGGCATCAAGATTCATTAAAGCAAAGTTCATCTCATAAAAGCAGAACTGCTACACCAACCAGTGAGCAAGAGACAGGAATAGTTTTCAAGTCCTCCATGTTATCACTTCACAGCAGAGGGTTTTCCCTTAAAGAACTGGGACTCTGTAAACTCCTGGCAATGATGCCTCTACATGTCTCACAGATGATGGCACTATCATGGTATGAGTCAATGGAGGCAACATTAATTTACCATAAATAATAAATTTGAGGCAAGACGTGATTGGTCCTGTGCCACCTCCCAGGTAAGTAACCAAGCTAAAATGTGACCAAAGAGATGTCTGACAGCAGTGTCAGCCAGGATCCACACAACTTCCCAGACACTAAGGAGATGCTCTGTAGTAGATAATGAACCTCAAAAATCCACACCAAACGTCAATTTTCCCTTTCCAAAAAGAGCAAGGAAGACTCAAAATGGCCACACAAAAAAAAGCTCCTTCTCTTCAAAAGACTGAATTTTAGAGCAAAGAATTTGGCCATAGCAAAATCTTTAGGTCAAGGCTGCATGTAACAGAGCCTGGTATACTGGTTTTGGGAACAAATTTAATAACCTATATCTGAGCTTATGCTATAGAAAAGGGCATTACAGTGAAAGCTCTGCAAATTAACAAATGAGTTACAGACAACAGCTAGAGGATACTCCAGAGTAAGAGTTTGGAAAGTGACTGTCAGTAGAAGTTGAAAGTGACACTCATGGCAGGTTGTTCGATGTTACATCAAGCTCTTGGACCCTGAGCATCAGCAGTTTCCCTATATAATGATTTTATGGTGGTTTTCCACTGTTTTCTCTCCAGGAATCATCAATAGCAGAAGGAAGATGTGCCCTTGTCAAGAATGCCGGATGGTGTTGCCAGCAGAGACCTCTGCCTGGGTATCCCCCACGTCCGCCATCTCTATCACTCTTCACCCTCAGGAAACTGCCAGTTAAGTCAGCCCCAGGCAAAGATGACAGGCGCCCAGCAGGCTGAGTATGTCACTGCAACATGCCTAGGAAATAGGCAGGCCCTCCAGGGGTTGAGTCCCCACCAAGCTCTGTGCCATCACACCTGCACTGCCTAAGGGGCTGCAAAGCCTCTTCCCAGGCTGAAGTCTCTGTCTAAGGAGTAACCTGAGGATCAGGAGGATATCTGCAGCAGGCTCTGTCCTGCACACATCAGATACCCACCGGCCTGTGTTTCATCCCAAACCCAGGGAAGCAGGAGCTCAAGTCCCAGTGGGAGCTCCCACTTCAGAAGAATAACAGATTTTGAGGCCTTTTCTCATGTTAGCTCAACAGTCGGTTTCCACAGCCGGAGAAGGGACAATGGGAAAAGCCAGCCTTCTCAATGACTGTGTCCTCCACCAGTACAGGGGTGCAACCAGAATGGGTTGGAGTGTCAACACAGGAGACCAGGCATCACACAAGTGGTGGCAAGAGGGAGGGCAGCAGTACAACACTGCAGCCTGTGAGAGTTAAGTGATTTTTCTGACTCTACTGGTCTGCAAAGGCAGCCTATGAAGGAAAAGCAATTTTCCAGTTGTTTTTCTTTGTGCTGCATAGAAGGGTGTCAAGGATGTCCTCAAGCCTCTTTCAAACCTGCCAATTTCTTCCCAGCTTTTCAACGTGTTTTTACATAATCTGTTTCTCTTAGTAGGCTTGATGGAAAAATGGCAGAGGGGAAGGATCTGAGCTACTCCTACTGAAAACCAGTGGCTGTTACTAAGACCAAGAAGTGTATGTCAGGCGTTTTGTGTGTTTTTCGCACCCCTTCCCTAAATCCCAGAGACAAGGACAAGAGCTGTCTTTGCATACCTCAGCTGCTTCTTTGAGAAATGAAACACTTCTCTTGCCTTAAGGGAAATACAGCAAAAAGCAGCCTTCATACCCGTGGTGCTACTGATTTTACAAAGACAGAAGGCCATTTGCAAACTTTTCTCATTGTTGTGGTTTGACGCATAATTAGGCACCAAGCACATGAAATTTAATTATTTGCATAAGGGGAAATAAGGATTATTGAGGAAAATAGAAAAGACTCCAAGGCAAAACAGGTCAACAGTTAAACAGTTAAAAAATATAAAGAAAGTTGATTACTAACAGAATGAAAAGTGAAAAGAGATAATAAGAAATTAAAGCAAACCTTCAAACACTGTTCTCTCCGAGTGCCTCCCTCCTTCCCAGTGACCTGTGCTAGGGATAACAAAACATGCGATTTGGTCAGTATTGCATTTCTTAAGAGTCGTTTTATGCTTAAAGAAAAGAGTTTCTTCTGCTATGCTGTGGGATTCTTCACAGCTCAGCAGTCCGCCCAGAAAAAAAAAGTCTGCTGAAGTGAAAAAAAAATCTCTCCCATGAAATCTTACATTCTTCTCACACTGACAGTCATGGGCCATAACATAGGGTTTTAGTCTTTTAAGGACAAATTATTCTAGCCTGAAATCAAAGGTTGTCTTCTTCAAAATCTCTAAAGGCCTCTCACAGCTTCTATATAACATGGCATAGGCATTCTCTTATCTTCACAGGCCGCGCATGGATTTTCCATCCCCCCATGTACTTTAATGAGAAAACAGTCTGTAATATTACCATCTTAACCATGGCTTGCAAAGAGAAATTTAAGCTCCGCACTAGAAGCGCCTCTGCCCTCTTTTCCCACAACCATTTTGGCTTAATCCTATGTGACTTTCCTTTCTTTCTCACCTTGGAGACGCCATGTTCTTTTCCTTCATGTGACTTAATTTTCTTTTCTTTCTCACTGACTTGGAAGAAAAGGTGGCCTTGTTGGCTGCATATGGTGTTCTTTTTTGTTCGGCGCGAGGTGTCGGCTCTGTTGGCTGCAGAGAGGCTCCGCCGAATCCCGCCGGATCTGCATGGGGTCGTAGTGGCTTCAGACGAAATCTTGCCTGTGCTGTCCCAGCCGTGTGGCAGCTCATAGCCGTTTCTTGGCTGCCTGCGGCTCCGGGATTGCTTTTTCCCCAGCGGCTTTGTCTGTGCTGCTGCGCTGGGTGAGGGAGCCTGGGCCAGAGCTCGGGCCCGTTCCCTCCCTTCCTCTCAGCAGGAGAGCAGCTACTTGTCCATCAACTGAATTTTAAAACCGTTATACTCATGTATCACAAGAGATACATGAAAGATGGGCCTGTTTTCTCCTTCTCTCATGTATCTCTCGGCACTCAAACCTATTTATGTGCAGGACAAGACAAGGCACACGCAAACAAGTCTAACCTACCACACATTAAAGTACATCATGGAGGCACAGGGCCATTGGACGAGTGATCTGGGAAAAACCCCTGACAAGATACAGGTGGTGTCCTGGGCTTTGGACAAGCATGGGAGGGAATGGCACAGGGACAAAAGCACCTGCCAGCTCCACTTTCTCTTCCCATCCCTCCGCCCTGCTAGCATTCAGAGCCCTCATTCTCTGGGCAGCACTGCATTGTGAAATATTCAGATCCAAGCCAAGACAGCCTTCAAATATTACTATGTGGCTCCATTTTATACAGTATCTTCCATAAAGCAAGTTATTATTTTTCTGGCAATTCACTCATGAGCAATGGGCAGATTTTCCCATTTGATGGTAACAGCCATAAGTTGACAACACAGACATATCAACTGCATCTCCACAACACCCAAATACAGACAATTTAATAGAGGTTTGTTTTTGTTCATCATACTGAGAAGGTCTCTTTTGAAATATATCTAGCTTGTTTGGTGTCATAGATGATCTATTTCTCCAGCAGCAAAATATCCACTTGGTCATCAGATTCTGAGTTGAGATCGATCCAGAAATACAATGTTGGTGCAATAATGACACACTTTATTAGAATAAATCATTGCTTACCTCACCACAAGAGCAGCTCGTGCTGCAACAAACCTCCTATTTGGAACACATTACTCCCTATAATCAACAGCATGGCTCCCTTCCCTTCCTACATGGGGCTATGCATGATCTCACATGCTCCCTTTTAAGTGCCCATGGATATTTGATGCTCACTTACAAGGGTTGCATAATGGAGGCAAGACATCTTCAGTGAAGAAAAATGACAGAATAAGAAGACTAAACCAATTCATGGCTTAATGCGAAGTGTTACTTTGCTGCAACCAGAGCATTGCACCAGGATTGATTACAAACAAGATGACACCTCCACATGGACTGTCTGCTATATTACTGTAAATAAATACCCATTCATTTTGGAGCCTGTATTACTGCAGAGAATAGATTATATCTCCAATACACAGTAAATATCCCATTGAGTACAATATCTCTTCCCAGCCAACAAATGAGCTTTGCCTCACATAACATGGTTTTGTAAACAAGATAAGGAAACAGAGAAACACCAAGAGATGGGGAGATTTGCAAAAAGCTCAACTGGTAGCTGTTTCCATGAAGGACACGCTAAAAATTCAGTAAGTTGATGTTAGAGGGGAGTCGAGGCAGGGGAGGCAGTTACAAAAGGCTTGTCCTTGCTCCTGAAAGGGGGAAAGCCCTAAGTTTTCCAGAGTCCTCCAGGTGTCACCGAGACCAAAGCAAACCTTTCTGGTTTCAGACATTTAGTGGTTCATGATGACCAGCTCTACTCAGGCATGCTGCAGCATTCAAAAAAATCAAACCACAACAGTTTAAAAGGCTGCAGACTGCAAAGTGAACATACTGGGAGAAAATTGGCTTGTCTTTATCTCCTTCCCACTCCCTGCTTGTTGACAGTCATCTCCAGGTACCGCTGGAGCACTCCCTGCTCAGCACAGCCCAGGAACCCCCTGCTCCCCTCAACAACCTCCTAGACAAGATATCTTGCTCAAATACTGGGTCATGACGTGTCAAGCACAACAAGAGCTGGTTAAAGGAACACTGTGTTACTACCAGTTCCACTCTCTGTGCCTGTGCTTGGGACTACTCTTGCAGCCCCCAGGTACAGCAGTTCCCGGCTCATGTACTTTCACTGCAAAAGAAATACCATCTTTCCTCCTCTGTGCTACTCAGCCTCCAGTGGTTTGCAAGGACTCAGGTTTATTTGTCGAATGCTCTGCTAGCCTAACGCAGATGGTGACAGCTCCTGAAAGTTCAGTGACAAGGGAAAAAAATAAGAATATCTTTAATCAGTCTTCTGTACATGAAGGAAGGTGTCGGAACCCACGACATACCTCTATCTAATTTAGGGGATCGGACACCCAGAAATGGGAGTCCAGAAGTCGAGCTGAGTACCCCAGAGGGCACTGCCTTTGAGCTTTGTCTTTGGAGAACTTTGCCAACTCTGAGAGATGAATTACAGGCCACAAAAGTTTAATATAAGCATTAATAGTTAATTTGCACAGGGTGAAATATAGTATATAGAATGTTAGATAATATGTACATGGGGGTAAAATATGTACAGGGGGGTTAAGATGGAGTCTAAAGGGTGTGGTCACCTTCTCCTTCTTCTCCTTCACTGTCCACCATATTCTTGGTGACGGGAGTACAGATTCATTGGTAGAATAGAGATAAGACAGGAAATTGCATGTCTAGAACAGGTTAGAATTAATTGGTATAAAGTTATAAATAAAGACACGTACCGTCCTCTGGTTGGGTTTGTAACAGGGTATATAAATCACGGGACGCCCATCAAGGGGGCAGAACCAGGGTATTTCGGCTGCTAGGTGGACCTGTGGCTTTTCAGGACACCGCAGCTATAGATAACATTAGAATAAACAACCTCTGCACAGCAGCTTGCGGCCTCTGACTGAGTTTCTGGGCAAATACGCTGAACCTGGGGCTTCTACAGCCATTTCTCTTAAATGTGCTAAGACCAGGATAAGGTCTCGCACAACTGGCGTCCCTGGGTGGGCTCGAGCCGCCGGCCTTTCGGTTAACAGCCGAACGCGCTGGGCACGATACAGCCGAGAGCGCTGAGCGAAAGCGCTGAGCGAAAGCGTGGGTACGATACAGCCATAAATAATATTAAGCGCTTGCCACGGCCAGTCAAACTGCAGCTGCAGCAGAATTCTACCTCAGAGCACTGCTTTAGAGTTTGGCAGCTTCTTCAAGAGGGATCCAGGGCCCAGACCCCTCTTTGCCTCCCCTGCAGGTCGGGAGCGGCTGGCGGTAGCAGTATAAATCCTTCAGCAGCTAATTGACTACATTCAAGGTAAGCAATTGCTAATTAGAAACATGGGGACTTCTTATTCGCGCGAGGAAAATGAGATTGTAGCTACACTAAAAAACATAGTATCATGGCACCCATTGCCAATAACGAATCATGAGCTCATATCAGTGTTAAGCTGGGTAAAGAAGACGTATCCATCTTCTGCAGCCCAGGATTTATTTAAACCATATTTTTGGGATCATGCAAACAAATTTTTATACCACCAGGCAACAGCGAAAGACAAATTAGCCCTCAGACTTCTGTCACCAGCTCGAGTTATTTATGAGTCAGTTTGTAGTCTTCAGGAGGCTGGGGAAGCTCCTTCAGAGGAGGGTAATTTAGATAAGGAAGGAATTTCTCAGCAGCCTGGGAACAGCAGCGAAAGGAGTTTAACCTCTTCTTTGCAACATCCTGAGCATTTGCAGGGAGAGAAGCTGAAAACTGTTATTACCTTTCCCACAGCCAAACCCCAGACTGTGGAACAGCAGCTGAGAGGGAAAACCCCTTCTCCCACAGCGCGGGCACACACAGCGCGGGGATATCCCATCGGCAGTTCCCAGTTTCTCTCCTCAGCTTGGTGAGGGAGAAACTTTTGAGCCATTTTTATCTTCCTTATTAGAACCTGATACACTGCAAGAGGTTAAATCTGATTTTCCACCTTCTCGAGCTCTCTCCCAAGAGAGAAGCGGGAGGGGGGAAGCAGGGCCAGAGCTTTCTCACCCATCCGATCTCGGGATAAAAGGGAAGGAAAAAAGCGAAAATATTCAAACTCGGTTTGCGGAGACCCAAGGCAAAGGCACAGGCTTTACAGAGGCTGGTGGAAAAGCAACACTGGTAACTCGAGAAATAAAGCCAGGTAAATTAAAAGCACTAATTAACCCCTCAGCCCAAGAGCATTTGGATATGCTTTTTTTTGAATGCTTGCCTCAAACGCTGACATTAACCCCTGAAACTGCAGGTGAGCGGGAAGGGGCTATTCAAAAACAAACTCGCTTTTCTCCTCCCACACCGAAGTGGAATCCAGAGGATTATAGTAATACCTTAGAACTATTTGACCCTTTCCCCCTACATTTTCCCGTTCTAATTATTCTGCTGTTAGTGAGTCTGTACTCATCCACTTCTAGCAAATCAGAGGGAGGAGAGGAACAACGAGCCGCACGGCGTCAACCCTTTCCCCCTACATTTTCCCGTTCTAATTATTCTGCTGTTAGTGAGTCTGTACTCATCCACTTCTAGCAAATCAGAGGGAGGAGAGGAACAACGAGCCGCACGGCGTCAGGATAGGCAGGCCATAGAAAAGAGGGGGGAGAAAAAGAAAAAGGAAAAGGAATTAAGAGGAGCAGAACTAAGTTCTAAGCCAGGGCAAACTGCGCATGCTAGTGCAGGCGGGGCCGAACGAGGGCGGCACAGTGGAAAGGTGGAAGGGGAGTCTCCGGTGACGGGCAGGCAACCACAGGAGAAAGTGGGACAGAACCAAGGCGGGGACTCGATCCAGGACTCCACCCCTAAGCCACTCCTACCAACTGGTGAAGCATGAGCGCCACCTAGTGGTGAAAGTACAAAACTGCAACAGCAAAGCCAAATAGAAAAAATGGCGTGCTCCATCAGCAGACCCACAGCGTCACCTGCTGGCAAAACAACAACATTACAAGAATATTTTCCAGTCGTGAAAAAAATTGGAAAACGTACATTGAAGCAATTGGATTTTACACCACAACAAGAAGAACCTTCATCACCTTTGGAAGAAAAAGCAACCTATGATGTTCCAACTCAAGAGCAACAACAAACTGAACAGGAAATAAATACAGATGATGACAGCATTATAGAATTAGATACTTCACAAAGAATTCCAAGACAAATCAAGATACCTCTTACAAAGAAATTTATGAAGCAAGTTTTCCTTCAGTTTAAGGACTATGCCATGGAATTTCATCCACATTTAGCAGCGCACCTCTCTCATCAAACGCCTCCATCATCAAGCAGTTACTGCATTCCTCCTGCATCGCAATCGGACAGCAGGCTTTTACCATGGGATTCACCACAAAGACAAGAAATCCAGAGACCACAAGAGGCTCCATCATGGTCAGGAGAACAGCAAATAGTTCCATTTAATAGTCGATTTCTTACAAAAATACAGACACCTGTTAGAACAGATTGGGGAGAGATTCACAGACAATTGCTAGCCCATGAAGATCGTGATGTGAGAGATAGAACACAAGCGGTCTTTCCAGTCATCTACGATGCACAGGGACAAAAC
>VXAD01007712.1:495633-521227 GCA_013399195.1 Dicrurus megarhynchus | reverse complement strand
GGGGAATTTTAACACTCATCCAGATCATCCATTGAGATATTAAAAAGGACAGGCCCCAATACCGAGCCCTGGGGAACACCACTCATGACCAGCTAATAACAGGATCAACCATTCCACGTTCTGTTGGAATCATTCTTGATGAAGGGGTGCCAGCTCCAAGCACAACTCACCTGCAGTGTCATGCAAGCAACACCAGACTGCGATTGCCAAATTCTGTAACCAATTCATTTTCAACTTTCAAATAGCAGTAGAAACTCTATTACCTCTCTTGTAAACAGATTCATAACTTCAGTTTTTCTTGCTGGAAAACTTACTGGAATATAAAGCGTGCCAAAGTTATATGGCCATTAACTCTCATTTATTCTGTGCTTTGACTGACCTTTAACTGAGTTATGTTTTTACCTTCTTAGTCCCAAAATTATTTAACAGCAACAGGTATATCCCATTTGAAATTTCATTTTGATAGGTTAAAATAAGCCACATGCCTCTGCCTCATTCTTTGGACTCTTTTCTATCCCTGTTTCAATCTAAATTGATCCATGTAAACAAGGAGGAAATAGAATTAAATAAAATATTTCAGAGAAGATTGCAGCCATGCCTTCAATGTTAGCTTTAACACTTCACTAATCCTACCCGGAACTTTGCAAGATAAACCCTAAGGTTATATTTACCCTTCCATAGCTTCATGCCATTGGCAGGACTGTTTGGCAGCTTTAACAATTAGAAAAGGAAATGAGTTTACCATTTCTCCACATCTTGAACTCCTATTTTCTAAACACATATTGGTCTGGAACACACTGGGTAGTGCAAAATAGAGGAGACTCCTAATTGTTCTTAATTTCTCAAATATATGTGTTAAATTTGCTGTTCTTCGGCTACATGGTATTCTAAACTCCACAAAGCTACTAAAAATTCCTTACTACTGGGCGTGGAATTACATCTGCTAGACACTGTTCTTGCATAGACTGAGAAAACTAACTGAATTTCTATTCTTACCATGTCTGAACCTTGATTTGTCATTCCTGTTTTATTATTTCTCCTCCTTCATCTTTATTATCAATCTGCCAATTCTCCATCTCATTACCTTAATTCAAAATTAGAGCAAAGTACTTTTTCAGCTCTATTTATTTTTTATATCTATCTCACCTTGGCTGCTACTTCTATTTTTAGCTGAAGTTTAACATATGCTTCTGATTCACATGGCACAGTTTATTACACCAATCAGGTCCTTTTGCTCTGTTTCTCATAGAATCTTTCTAGTCATGATAATACACATTGTACACTAGGTATCTGTAGGAATTTTAGAAACTTTCTAAAATTATTTCACCTAAAAATTCCAGGCTGTTGAAATTTTGCATCTCTTTATTATACTTTCCCACTCCCTGAGATCCAAATGCTTAAATTTTGATTTCATGTAATGGCATGGATTCCTCAGAGTAGTTTTGTCTATTATTAGAAATCTCCCTTCATATGCAAATCTGCTCATAGAAGCCCATATCAGATTCCTAAAAATACGCTGAAAAAGCCACATAGCACTTTTTCTTCAAGATGACTCTCAAGAAAAAAAAACGAGAAGGAAAAGCAAAGATAGCAATGCAATTATTTTTTATTTTTTCCACCCAATGCTATTCAGTACTTTTTATTCCAGTCTATTTTTCAATGTCCATATTATCATGTTGCTGTTTCATTCTGGTTCTGTTCTTCAATAATAGTTGTAGTTCTTGCATTTCCATCCAGACCCTTTGGATGATTGTACACCATCATGCAAACAAAAGGAAAGAAAACCCACATGCAAACAAAACAACAATTTCAGCTGCGTTTCGCATTAGCTGGTAAGTCTTAGGCACAACACTTTTTCTCTCTGCACTGATCATCTAAATGTACTTTTGTCTCTTAAATACTTTCTCTCTGCATTCTATCAAGCTCTCTACTAGCAAAATCACTTTTCCAATGATTTGCTGCTTCATGCTAGGCAAGGAATATCAAGTTTTTTCTTCCCTCACAAGAAAAGCTGTTATTGAACAAATCTGTCCCGTGCCATAAAAGCTAGTAGCCAACAGAAAAGCATCACTGGTAGATGCTTTTTTTGCAGGTTTGTGTCTTCCTCCCCTGGACCACAGCTACAGGACAGCACGTGTGTGGGAAGAAATGTACTGCAGTCATGCATTTTACTTCATGGGAACCAATTCTTTGTTCTGCATCAAATCCAATCAATGAAATTCAATCAACTGCCTTAAACGGGTTGGATTAACCATTTTCTGAATTTCAAAACTGGTACCTATTGGTCTCATCAGTCTAAATAAGACCTCCTCCATTTAAGGAATAGGGTGAACAACAGTACAACATAAGGATATTTATTACGTTTCAGGTTTCCTCTGCTGAATTTAGCCATATTAGAATGGCTAGAATTAGAATCTATCTGTGTTCTGCTTTAATTAGATCCCAAGTCTGTGTGACACCCAAGTCTCTCAAGCTTTCTAAAGAGATTATTTCCTTTGCAAAACCAGTACATTTTCCCAACTTAGCAGCCAATGACACTGTCGGAAAGTTTCTTTAATCAACGTAGACATGAATTGACTGGACGCACGTCCCAGGGAGGCTTCCTTCTTCCGAGATGGGGAGGGCGCCGAAGGGAAGAGGCTCCTCCATCCCAGCGCGCCCAGGCGGGGCTGCCGCCGCCCGTCCCGGGATTTTTATCGGTGAAGAATCAAATGGAGACCTGGGCGCGGAGCCCGCCGTGGCTGCCAGGCGCAGCTCCGCCTTCTCGGCCCGGGGGTGGGGGTGCGCTTATCCCGGGAGCGGGCTCAGCTGCGGGGTCCGGGACGCCGCCGCCGCGGGCAGGTGAGCGGGGCGGGGGGCTCGGGACGGGGCGGAGGGCGGCGGAAGGGGGGAGCCTGTGCCGCCCCGAGGGGGGCCAGCGCCGGGGGAAGGCCCGGCTGCGTTCCAGCACTCCCAGTGCTTCAGCAGCCATCTGCTCGTAGGGGCCCTTAGCGCCTGACGTTGAGGAAACGCCCGAGTTTTCGCAGTGTTGACGTTTGGAAATGTTAAATGACATTTCCAGGTGAAGAAAAGGGATAAGTGTAGGTGTTGGGTGCTTGCTGTATTTTACTTGTGCCTGAGCAGGACAGGTACCAGCTCTGAACCCAGATGCTGCTCCTTGTACACCCTCTTCGTACACCCGACCATGTGCGCTCACAGATCAGGAAAGCCAACCATGTCCTGGGCTGGATCCCAAGAAGTGTGGCCAGCAGGGTGAGCAAGGTGATTCTGCCCTTCTACTCTGCTTCAGGTGTGAGACGTCACCTGGAATGTTGCATCCAGCTCTCGTGTTCTCAGCACAGTAAAGACATGGACTTGTTGGAACAGGTATAGAGAAGGATCACAAAGATAATCAGAAGACTCTCCTGTGAAGACAGGCTGAGAGAACTGGGGTTGTTCAGCCTGATGAAGAGAAAGCCCCAGGGAGATCTCATTTCAGCCTTTTAGTGTGTGAAGAGGACCTGCAAGAGGGCTGCAGAGGGAATTTTTACACAGGCATGTAATCAGCAGGACAAGAGGGAATGGCTTTAAACTGAAAGAGGGCAGTTTAGATTAAATACCAGGAAGAAATTTACTGTGAGAATTATGAGACACTGGACCAGGTTGCTCAGAGAAGTTGTGGACGCCCCATCACTGGTGGTGTTGAAGGTTGGGTTGGATTGGGTTTTGAGCAACCTGGTCTAGCAGAAGATGTCACTGCCCATGGCAAGGGGGGGTTAAAACCAAATGCTCTTTAACGGCCCTTCCATCCCAAACCATTCTATGATTTTATTATTCTTCTAGCTCTTGCCTGCCACATTTCTGATAACTAAGCTGAGCAAGGATGCTTGCCCAGGGATAGTGCCTAGTTTCCACATGCTCAATCAAACCCAAGTAGGAATTCAGTTATTCATACTTGCTGAGGCTGTAAATGGGAAACACTGTTCTGGGTTTAGTATCCTCAGCATGTGAAACAGGTAGAATGGCTGCAAAAACCTGGGGGACTGAGCACTGTACTTACTGATTGTTTCTGGAGAGGATAAACCCTTAATTTTTGGGGTGGATGTGCTGAAGGTGGGGGAAGCTCTACAAACGCAGGAGGGTACAAGATGGGTGGATTTATGGAGATAAATAAAGTGGGTGGTGGCAGGGTGAGACTAGCAAAAGAGTTATTTTCCATGGAACTGCCACAAAACATCCAGGAAATATAAAACTGGAATTTCATTTACACTGAAAAGCAACAGGCAGATTTGTAACTGTTAGATGACTCCCCTCATGAAACAGAACAATTGAGTTTGACTGAAGAGTAGGAGCCTGCCACAAGAAAGCAGGTGTCAAAAAATCCTTTCACCAAGAGTCTGCAGTTACTTTACACTTGCTTCTGTGTAAAGCATCTTCTCACTATGCTCTGCTAAACTTATTGCCAAGAGCAAACTAGTGAGTGGCAGGACCAAGATTATAACTATTCAGTCATCGTTGAAAGCCAGCTACAAGGTTTTAATTTTAATGTCATAGGTCTCTTGTGACAGCTTTGTTCTTCCCTGGGAGTATAATCTTGGTAAGATTATCCTTATCAGTAAATGATGCTTCAGCAAGACCTTAGGATCTGAACAACTTGTACTTTAGGAGACTTTTGTTGAAAGGGGAGCTCCTCTCTAAGTAGGGAGACAGTGGTTCTGTCTTTCTCTGACATCACCTGTAATTTTGCATTGTAGATACAGCAATTATTCTGGAATTTGATATGCTGTACAGGTGGAGCCCAAACAAATACCTCGCATGTCAACACACATGTTGTTCTCTATAAGAACAATGAAATCACTCAGAACAGTAGCTTCAGGTCCATCACTAGATAAGATGAGAAAAATGCAGACAATTTAAAAAATGTTTGTTTGGGTTTTTTTGTTAAATAATACAACACTAAACCCACTTGTTAACCTTTTATAGGATATTCAGCATTCAAGTACATTGGAGCTGCTTCTGGCTCAGATTTCATAAAAGCAGAAGAGAAATTTCTTTCTTAAATTTTGTCACTTGAGGCAAACTAAAGCAGTTATAAGTAAATGTGTTGTGGTAACACTCCTGCATTGTCTCCTAGTGCATAATCAAGGAAATTGTTAGTAACAGGCTTAAAATAGGCACTCGAATAGTTGTGTAATAATTTCCTATATGGTGTTTGATAGAAAGGATGCTTCAGAATTGTATTTGTGCAGCAGGGGACTGGTGAGAGATAGCCAATAGAACATGGAGAAATAGAAGTCCCATCCTGCTGTAGTCCTTTGATGTTAGCAGGATGACAGTAGAGGGACGCATTTACCATGTGGGACTCAGATGATACGGTCCAAAATCCGGGCTCCAGGTTTCGGTGACTGGAGTTCATTCTTTTCTTATGAAATACTGGAGGTAGTGTAGAATTGAACTGTGAGAGTAGAAACTGAACCACAGCTGAGTATCCAATTTCCAGAAAAAAACATGCTGCTTCTAGTTTTTCCTCAATCTGTCAATCATTTATTCTTTTTCTACTCTTGGATTCAGCTGGAATGATGTTGAATTAGCTTGTATCCCACCCACCCAGCTAGCTGACTGAAGGCAAACTCACTCTGTGTCTACCCAGCTACTTTCAGATGTCTTTGGTCAAATCTGTACTGTCAAAATCTGTTTTGTATGTCTTAAAAAATTACAAATTTTCACATGGATTCATTTTATTTTCTTTCTAAAGCTTTTTTCCAGTGTCTATATTGAACTTAAAATCAGAAATTAATAAGTTAAGATGTTAAGTTATACTGTAGTCTGTGAGCTAACAAAGTTAAGGGTAGTGGTTTTCCAGCCAGCAAGTAATTTTCTGCTACATAAAAACTGGGATGGAGGAAGAGGAATCAGTGGAATGTTACATTGTTAAAACTGATCAAAGTAAACATCCTATTAATATTAGAAGAAAATGCTGAAAATGCTGAATAACGTAGGACATAGATTCAGTTCTCATTTGGTAGAGATTCCACCACTGATGGATATTTTTTTGTCATGCTAGTCAATAACATCTTTGATTGCATATGTGCTCCATTTAAAAGAGATTTATTTTTTAATAAAAATGTCGGGTGGCATTGGTAACATACTCGCATAATACCCATACGCCAACCTTAGTTTGGGCTGTTCCCAAGAGTGATTTTGCTTATGCCAGCATTTTCACTGGCATCCCTTTAGCAGGGAGCCAGCTGATCCTGTTGGAGATCAGGCTGGGGGTAAGAACACAGAGCGAAGGACTGGTGGAAGGACAACTTTCAAGCAGCAGCTCATGTGCAGCTTAAAGTGACTCTTTAAGAAGCCCCTGTTAAACTATATGTGCATGAAACCTGCAGAAGCTATTAAACCTCTAATTTCTTCAAAGAATGGAGATGAATTTGTTTACAAGGTCTGTTTCCCACAAAGTATTATGAGTGGCATCAGTTATCTTCATCACTAACCAGCTTCTCAATTACCTTGCCAGAAGTTTATCTGGCTGTTGAGTCTGCAGTTATTTGTGGTTGGGGACTGTGGAATAATCTTAAATCTTGGTAGATTATAGGATCTCTTGTTCTCAGTGATCCGTATATCCAAATTAATCCCCATATCATATAGGGGTTCTTATTGATCCACTTGCTATGGATATGGACATTTTATCTGTGATTTTAAGACACTTTTGGTACTGGCTGTAGTAGTCTATGTTCCAGGTCTGAACCCCCCATAACAATGCAAAATCCACTCACTTCCTTCACCCTATGCTGCAGGCTGAATGAGTTATTCCAAGTATTTCTGATTCAGCAGCCTGAGGCAAGCCCCCTTAACATGGCCTTCTCCTGGGCTCTGTCAGCACAGCATGCTTTGCACACATTGAGGATTTGTAGTCCTTGCTTTTATTAAACTTTATAAACAATAACTTACTATAGAGTAGCACCACACCATCGGCTTTATCCTTCTTAAACACTGTCTCAATAGATATTTTAATATCTGAATCATGCAGACTATTCCTTTTTACTTTCATATTAGTGATAAAATCTCTTTTCAGTGAAAATGTCCATATCTTCCTACATCTTAGTCAGGCACCAGTCATCAGGATATAAACAATTCTTATTGTTGTGACTTTTTGTCATACTGATTTCATTTGTTTGTACCATGTTGAGCATCTTTTAATACAGTGCTTACTTCCTTTTAGGCTTCTTTTTAGTTTACTATCCTTTCAGCTTGTGCTCTACCTATGAAACTGCCTTTATCTCAAACCAAGAGTTTTTGCACTTTTAATCTGATTCTCTCACCCATCTCACTGAAGTGGAGAGTGAGTGAGCAGCTGTATGGTGATCAGCTGCCTACTGGGGTTAAACCAAGTGGTCCTTTTTGCTGTCCAGTGCGGAGTTCAAAGGGTTTGAGATATGAACAGATTTCATTGGTGTGTGTGAAACCAGATTTATAGCTACTGCTGCTACTCATTCTGCAGGGCTTGCCATGGGGCTTGCTTGCCTTGCTGCATGTTAGCTGCTAGTGCTTGTTCATGGCTGCTTTCCACTTTTGCTGTTTGCTCTACTCCTTGCCATCTGTAATTCTGAAGGGAGCTGTGCTTTACACCAGTCCACCCTTATATTCTACCCAAGGCTTCAAAGAAGGAAAACAGAAGTGTACAGCAGGTTTGCTCATATAAGTGCACAGCTGGAGACGTAAAGTCAGAGAAGGCTGGGCTTGCTGTATTTTATGATCCTGGCACTGACTTATGATTTGTTTCTTGTAGGTACTTGTTCTGGTGCTGGAGTGGAAAAATCTACTCGTTAAACAAGTAGCAACCTGATAGAGGCAAAGAAAATCTGTATTCAGTTATGGATTACTGAACTGGATTGCAATGTTTAAATCTCTGGCTAATGCTCAAGAATCTTAAAAGCAGCCAGCAATTCTGGAGTGCTCTTGCATTCCAGTATAACCACTACCTGCTGTCAGGCAAGCAGGGTCAGCTGTAGGAATGGACTAACTAGGGAGTTGCATGTGTAAAACATTGGTAGGGCCATGGAGCTCTCTTGGCCTTTGGTAGGGCCGGAAGATCTGAAAGAAAGGTGTATTGTACAGATGAGGGGTGAAAAGCTGCTTGTCCCAGTGCTAACAGCAGTACCAAATGTCCTGGACACCTCCAGGCCTTGTGAAGGAGCCATGACTGCCTTGGTTTTGCTTGCTGGCCCTTCAGCTGCTCACTCCACTATCTGATCCCCTTACTGCCAAACTGAGAAGGACAAGAAGCCGAGGCTGGACTCTCTACAGAGGATAGGGAGAGCCCACATCTCTGGCAGCAGTCTTCTCGGCTAATGCTGCTAAAAATACTTTCCACTTACTCTCTTGACAGAAATCATCTGATCAGCCATGTCGCAGAGATCCTGAGGCTTTGTTGAACTCCAGCCTTGCTTGTTTCAGCCCCTATTCCATAAATACATGGGTAATCCCACAGACAGCAGCGATCTTAGCATGACAGAGAGACACAAAATGTTTGAACCTGTGCCATACCAAAATAAGCATCAGGTGTATTTACAGAAGCCTTTTTCCCTAAATTGAGAAACTACAGCTGGTTGGTTTTTTTTTTTCTTCTTCATGCAGGACATGATAGGTAGAAAAGAATCCTGTGCTTCAGGACAGATACCAATGACCAACCTCGGCTGCCTTGTCTATGCACTGGAAGAATGGACTATTGTGGAGTTCCTGAAGAAATACCTTTTTCATCTGATCATTGCCACACTTGCAATTAGTGCAATATTAGTTTTTTTTATAGTTCCTTTAACAATCGTCTTTTTCATTTACCTTACTAATATTTTGCTTTTAATGTATCAGAGGAACAATGAGGTAAAAGCAGATCCCTTGAGTGATGTTTGGGATAGTATAAGAAAAACTATAGCAAGCTGTTGGGATACATATGCAAGAATATGGCATGGTAAGTACGACATGACTTGTCTGAAGCTTTGAATTACAGTAAGTGGTAAATACACTGAAGTTTTAATTTTAATTTTTTTCTTCCAAATGGATGCAAATAAATTACATTTATTATACTTTGCATGGCATCTTTGAACATCCTGCAGTATAAAACTTTCTCCATGGACTCTGCCTACTCCAATCCCATCTAAGTGGCTCATGGCAGGAGCTGTAGCAGGGATGGAAATGAAGGCAGACAAGGTGGAACAGAGCTCCCAGCTGGCAGCAGCTGTGGCTTTCCCAGGTGTTTGTATACATTAGACTTCTAGTCTGGCTCCACCTGAAACCTAAATCAAGTGTAGGAAGAGTCATGAAAAGGATTCATAGAAGTGCACATCTGTGAGGAAATTCCCTCCCACTGTGAAGTAAATACTTTTAACTCTCGTGGAGAGAACCTATCTTTAGGATTCTTACAGATAATGGTTTCAGTTTAAACATCTCACCTTCTCTAAAAGAGGAGCACTTTATTATGGAAAATCCCAAACTCTTCCTTCTCCTGGACACAGAATAGAGATTCATGCTTCCAGATTTCAGGAAAGCATCCAGACTGTTTGCTTCTAATTCTGAAAATGAAGCATTTTCACACCAGTTACTAATAAAAAAAAAAAAAAAAAAAAAAATATTATTTTACTATTTAAAAGAAGTTCCTATTGGGAAATAGATAATTTAGTTCCCTCACTAGGGAAAATGTCAGGTTCAGGTCTGATCTCATGATTAAACTGACCAACAAATCAGTCCATTGATAAGCTCTGGTGTTTGAAGGACTTTCTCTCTGTTATTGACCAAAAGTTCCATCCAGAAATTAATTATTTTAAAAGCTACTGCAGAGGCTTTCACAATTCCCTGAAAGTCATTTAACAAAGGACAGTAAATAGTTTTTTTTAAACTGCCAGGTGATTTACAGATATCATTGTCAATGTATTGCTTTCCATCCCAAACAGGTTATGAGCTTCATGGTGTGGAAAACCTCCCAGAAGGACCAGGCATTCTTGTGTATTACCATGGAGCTATTCCTATAGACTACCTTTACTTTTTGTCTAGGCTGTTTCTCTGGAAGAAAAGACTTTGTCTGTCAGTAGCTGATCACTTTGTGTTTCGTTTACCAGGTAAGAACATGTTCTCTTGTATTTAAGCTTCCTGGATTCACCTAATATGTTCTGGTTTTGGTGAACTTTACATTTTCTATACTTGAAAGAGAGTTTTAAACTAAAAGACTGCTTTTAGACTTTTAAACTAAAAGTTGGTAGATGTAACAGGACAAACAGGGTAGAACATCCTGTATTTTCAGTGAAAACATTGGTAAACCCTCCAAAGCCAAAAAATAGACATATAATCCTTTTGGGATGAAATGTCATCCCTCAGTAGAAAGTGCTGGATAGGATTCTACTATTGACCTGGTGCTGGCTGGTCAGGAGAAGATACAGAGAAACAAAGGTAATTCAATTTTAGAAAAACAAGGCATAGAGTGTCCAGAAGAAGTAGCAGGGAGATTATTTAAAGGCACTTTTACACCACTAATATTGAAAGCTGTTTTACTAATAGAGAATAAAGGAAGCTAGTTAGAAGTAGAAGGACACTCTTTGGAAAAGGAAGTTTTCCTGAAAGCAAGTAGCATAAACTCAAGCAAATTTGTTGCAAAAACCATATTCAGGCACCTCTAGAAAGAATACAAGAATTTTCTACAAGCATACTTAGTAAATATTGTGTAGTACTGAGCACATCAGAAGCATGAAGCCATCAAAAGATGATTGACTTTTAAGACTACCCTCAAGAAAAGAGAAAGTTTAGCAAAATGTTGCAAAGGAAACTCTTTTAAGGGATAAGTAAGAGGGTACTCTTTCAAATTGAAGTGTCCCTAGCACAGCTTTTTATTACAAATACATAGTACACACTTGTTAGTACTAAGCAACACTCTCAGCTGTGCAGTTCCTGGACTACTGGTGTGTACATAACATATTGCTTGCATTATGTTCATGCCAGAGCAACAGAAGGTGGCAAATGTTGTGTCAACCTTTAAAAAGGCTAGAAAAGACATCTGGTAAGAAAGACTACAAATAATTGAGGTTAGTCCTCCTCATTGCATTAGTAGAAAATGAGGCTAAAAGTAATAGGCTGAGTGAAATTTCTCCCTGACCTTCTCTTGCTCTGCCATGCTTACTTACTTTTTGAAAAGAAATGTTACACTTCACAGATTGGTTCTTTAAAGAATGCTCATGAGCATATGCTGAATCTCAGTTCAGACACTTACAGGAGAATTCTTCCTGTGAATTACTTCTGAATACTCGGAATAGCTGTAAAGTAACAAAGTTTCAATAAAAGGACAAGGATGATTCAGAGGTGTGGCATGGCTTCCTTTGAAGAGCTAGGACATCAGACAGAAGCCTTGCTTGGCTGAGGGATAAAAAATTCTGTGAGACCTGGAAAAGGGGAATAAGTGGTGATAACATTTTCATGTGAAACATTATAATTCTCAAAAGTTTTAAAGCCAAGCAAATGAAGAACCTCTTTGCTTAACAAGGATATGGCCTTCCTGACTTTAGGATTAAACAGAAATATGTATGAGTTCACAGAGGGATTAAACGAAGTCAACATCTGTCTTTGACAGAAAGATCTATCAAGCGTGATACCTTTAATAAGATTAAATACAATTAAATACAATTAAATAGGATTCAGTACTGTGTTATCCACTGTCTTCCAAAGTTTCTGTTACAGATCTCTGTCAGTCTAGAGTTGTTTCTTCCATTTATTAATATAAAAAATTTCTTTTCAAACTATGCTTTTTGAACAGGGAATTTGAAGATTGTGGAAATGCTTGTTTGCTTTCAGAGTTCCAAACTGATATATTTAAAATATGATGATAATATTAGAAAGCATAGAGTACTTTTATGGTTCTCAATCTGTCTTTTAGAGAAATCCCAGTTATGGAAACAGAGGAAGGAGATTCACCGAACTGTTTGTGTGGTGCTGAAATTGCTCTGCTAGCTTCTGTCATTCATGCATCTTGAGAGTCTCAGAGCAGTGCAATTTGATCCACATAGTTTGCAATTTAACCACAAAATACTCAATTGAACAACTCAAACCCTCAATGTTTGAAATGTTAAACATCACGTTTTAAAAGAACACCAAAAATAGCTGCTTGTCAGGTATTTATTTTTGTAGTAATCTTTATTTTACTGATTTTTTTCTGTATTAAAATATGTAAAAAGAAGAAGAGAGGAATGGATGCTTATTTTCACATTTCTAGCTATGACCCACAAGTTTTGGTTACATAATTTGGTTGATAATCATGGAAGATAGCATGCGGAAGCCTTTTTTAATTGAGATGTTCCTGACAAGATGGTTCATCTTCATAATATTTGGGCAAAAATATTGTCACGTATTTGTCATTTTGCCAACATTTACTCTGTAGGTGTCTTACTTCCTTTGTAAAAATTTGTCTTAGGCTGAATATAGAGCTACTAGATTTTAATTTAGCTGTCATCTGGCTCCTACATGCAAGCAGTATTTGGGATATATGTTGTTATAGTAATGTGCATTTGCTGCTCATTTATTTCAGGACTGAAATTATTGTTGGGAGTGACGGGTGTTATACCAGGTTCGAGGGAGGAGTGTCTCATTGCACTGAAGAATGGATACTTGGTGTCCATCTCACCAGGTGGAGTTCGAGAAGCACTGTTCAGCGACGAAAGTTATCAGCTCATGTGGGGAAATCGAAAAGGCTTTGCTCAGATCGCTCTAGAAGCAAAAGTGGTGAGTACCATAAGTTACCAATTCCAGTTTATGCTTTCTGCATATGTGTTTCATTATAAAATACAGCTTAGGAGCATTTGTTGGAAAATCTTCCAGAGAAAATTGTTGGGAAGTAAAGATTTCATTTCCTTTTCCCATCACTTTCATCAAGCACATTATTTCACAAAGAGCAAGGGCTTTTGGAACTGTCCAACTTTTTCTTGACTGTTTCAAAGCATCCATCTCTGCTGTTCCATGTCTACAGTTCCATTATGCAGGCATCCAGGGTCTCATCTTGACTGTATTTCAGGAATCTTCACTGTGGTCCTTCTCCATATTGCCCTACGGTTTCATTCTTTTTTCTTATCCTAGTAGGCTTACACCTTTATCTTCCACATACCCCGTCATTTTCTTATGGCTCTTTAATACATTATCCTTATCTTTCTCCTTATTTATTCTGGGAGGGTCGAGGATTTTGTCCTTACCATTACTTTTCCTCACATTTGGAAAAGATTGCATCAGCTAACCCAAGATGTGTCTGCATCAGTGTCTGAGTTTGAATCATGTGTGCACTTCTGAAGCAGTTTTTGCATCTCCCTCACCATGCTTTCATTCCCATCAAGGAGCATGTTAGAATATCTGAGCTGCATTCCTTCTGGCTGAAGCTAAACCAAAATTGGGACCTAGTACTCTCCAGTGTCAAATGGTCATTTGTCAATGGTTCCAAATAAGAATTAGTTCTACATAAAAACAGAGCACTGAAGTGTGTTCAGTGGAGATGTCAGATCCTCAGCATCCTCTAGAGATGTGCTTCTCTTGATTTGTACCCCACCAATGTACACATGGCCAATATCTCAGTTAGTTTCCATATGGATGATGATCTACAAATACAACCTTCTACCACAAGCTCTGACTTCTTCCATCTAAATCCACATGGGAGACTGCTTTTCTGACACAGTCACTGGGAAATTGTTTTATTTGGGATGGCATGCAGCTGAAAGAGCAGCAATGCTGTCTTTTTCCTAACTGCCACTTATCATCACCTCTAGATACAAATTTTCTGCCTTAATTTAGACCTAGCATACCTAGTGCTTTTTGTGTCTGACAATACTGGTGCAAATCCAGGCTTTATCTGTTCTGCCATGCATTTTCTGCTGCTTTCTCATGAATTGCACAACCATCACTTTTTCTTCACATTCTTATGAATGTCATCAATTGCAGTGCTCTTTGACCTTCCACATAAAGTTTTCTGTCTATATAGGCAAATCTGTACAGGGAGTTGAGTTCTTCCCATGAAACTTCAATTTCTTATCATCCCTTTCAGATTTTTGTGCAGTTATATCTCTTTTGCACCTCATCCGATTTGTTGCTTCTCAAACTTTGTTTTGGTCTCTTGTGCTATAGATCCTACTACAAAGGACCTAAAGGTGCAAAATGCATGCTTCAGGTTAATATTTCTTCATAACTCTATCTCTAAATGATTGTGGGGAGATTAAACACTAAAATAAACTTAGGGGCATTTACCCAATGCATAAAGTGTCCTGTTTCTACATCTTGTCTTGGTATGTGGCCTTTTAAAAGTCGAGTCTTATGTGCTTCTGTTCCCTTTCCTGTCCTTTTTCTCAAAAGTGTGGGCTGGTAAATGTCAGTCACAATACTTCATATATTGTGTGGGCCTGTACACCACCACTACTAGGAAAGTATCAGAATGTGAATGGGATAAACTCAGTCAAATTCATATGGGCACTTTGAATTCCCCAATAGTCTTCTAATGTAATAAATGAATAATATGCTCAAACAGTTAGAAGGAGGTGTCACTTCAAAAACCTGAGTGCTTTCTAATGATTTTACTTTCATATCTGTCTTTCAAGCCACTTCAAACATCTGAATACTCTTTTGCCAGATGTTTTCCCTTCACCTGGAGCCTTATAGTAATGCAATGTCACAGGTTGTGGGTTTTAAAATAAAGATTGAATTAAAAACTCTGGGTGCCCTTACATATATTGCCACCCTGATCAAAACACAAGAATCCTTGCCAGTCATCCTCCTAATTCTACCAGTCTTCTATAATATAGCAGCACTTGGAAATAGCTGAATAGTACTACCTAAAATTGTTACCTCCTCTTGACAGAATTTGTCGTTTTGTTTTGTGGGGGTTTAAAGAATTTTATTTAATGAATTGGTTATTCATTGAGGATAAGGTTCTTGCAGTGTGAAAGGGCCTTGTGGTCTTTGCATAATGTTTGGTAAAACAGGCACTATGTAGGACTGTTACCAGGAGGGCAGAGAGAGTATTTCACCCTTTGACAGCTACTAGCCTGGGCTTACCTTTAGAGTGCTGCTGGTTCTTATATCTCTTATTATTACCCTCATTCAGCTTTGTGGGTTTTTTATGATCAGGAACTCTGACTGGACCCTTGTATGGTGGGCATTGCTGTAATTAGCTTGCAAACTTCACTGAACTTTGGGCATCTTTGATACTTCTCTGGAAATCTGGAATCAGACAAACCTTAGATAATTAAACACTTGAAAAAAAGAAAGCTGCTGTGCATTTAACAGTAGAGGGGGCAATATTAACCTTATATATCACTTCTTATATAAAGTCTGGCTCATAGTAGTCACTGGACCCCATCTTTTGCCACATTTCAAATTTGATTGTTCTTGCTGCATCCTTTTCAATACTGGCCAGACTAGTCTTGCAGGTTGACCAAAGACTGGGGTGTAGTGGATGCCAGGCACCCATCAAAGCCTCTCTATCACTGCCCTCCACAAGCGGACAGGAGAGAGAAAATAAAATAAAAGATTCATGAGCTGAGATAAAGACTGGAAGAAATCACTCACCGAATACCGTTAAGGGCAAACCAGACTCAACTTAGGGATATTAATTGCTTTTATTAGTAACAAAATCAGAGCAAGACAATGAGAAGTAAAGTAAAAGTCTTAAAACACCTTTTGCCCCACCTCTCGCTTCTTCCTTGGCTCTACCTCCTTCCCTGCAGTGGCGCAGGGAGATGGGGAATGGGGGTTATGGCCAGTTCATCACATGTTTCTGCCACTGCTCAGAGAGGAGTCCTTCTCCTCCTCTAGCATGGGGTCCATCCCACAGGAGACAAACTTCAACTTGAGTCTATCCCATGGGCAACAGTTCTTCATGAACATGTGGGTCACTCTTCCACAGGATGCAGTCCTTCAGGCACAGCCTGCTCCGGTGTAGGTCCCCCAGAGGGTCACAAGTCCTACCAAGGAAACTTGCTCCAGCATGGACTTCTCTCTCCATGGATCTGCAGGCCCCTGCTAGGAGCCTGCTCCAGCACTGGTTTCCTACAGCTTCCCAGCCCTCTTTCAGGCATCCATGCTCTGGTGTGGGTCTCCTCCACGGGCTGCAGGTGGATCTCTGCATCCCCATAGTTCTCTGTGAGCTGCAGGGGCGCAGCTGCCTCACCATGGGCTGCAGGTGAATCTCTGCTCTGGAGCACCTCCTCCGCCACCTTCTGCGCTGACCCTGGTACCTGCAGGGCTGATCCTCTCACATATTCTCACTCTCCTCTTCTCTGTCTGCCATTACATATGCGCAATAATTTTTTTTTCCTTCTTAAATATGTTATCACAGAGGTGTTATCATTCATGATAGGCTTGGCCTTGGCCTGCAGCTCATCCATCCTGGAGCCGGCTGGCACTGGCTCTGCCAGACATGGGAGAAGCTTCTGGCAGCTTGTCACAGAAGCCACCCCTGTAGCTCCCCCACTACAAAAACCCAGCCATGACAACCAAATTCACTGGCGAGTAGACTCATCCAGCTATCAGAACTTGTTCTATTACATAGCAATTGATATAAATTTGCTAATACTTACTCAGATATCATGAATGAAGACAAGATAGAATTATAAGGGTCTTTTAAAATTTTTTCTACATGCAATGTAACCATCAACCAAAGTACCACACACACTTTATCAAAATGACTACATGGTGGTTAATAACCAAGATTTCAAGACAAAACCTACTTTATATATGAATAGACATTCCCATCCATCATATAATATTACAGAAGTTCAATATTTCTTCCACTGAAAAAGTTGAAGAAAAGCAAACAAGGAAGGTTTCAAGGACTGAGTTTCAGCTTCAGTCCTTGCCTGCAAAGTTTCCACATTTGGTTTCCACTTTGTTTTGTGTAACTACTCTGCTTAACAGGAGTCAGAGAGTGTTACTATTTAATGTCATGACTCAGTGTACCTCTGGGACATTTATTTGTCTCAGCCAAATTCATCCATGACCTTCAGAAATACCCTCTGTCTGTGGCTTGGTTTTGACAGGCTAATGGGGAGATATTATAGTTTCTGAAGATCCCTGAATTTTATCTTTGCCAAAAAATTCCTTCAAGTCGAGTTGGGTAAAAAATAAACAGGAACTATGATTTATAAAATTCTCTTGTATGGGCAAGAGATACATGATCTCCAGAGGTCTCTTCCAACCCCAAATATCCTGTAATTCTGTGATTTTCAAGCTGGCGGGGTGTGGTCCAGCTCAGTTCCAGCACAGCAAATATAAATCTGTGGGTTACTGCAGATCTGGTTGTGCTGCTTTACAAATGTAAGATTTTATGTGTGTACCTGTTCTTTCCAGCTTAGAGACAGAATGTTGCTGCCTACTCTGCACCTCAATGGCTGATCATTGTATGAGAGTAACTTCTGTAGTTGTCAGATTTCTTTATAGCCTAACATATGCTTCTCTTGCACTATTCCTAAAATTTTAAGTGTTTTGTGTGTGTGGCAGATAGGTTTCAAACATTTTACATCTTAGATGTACAGTATTCAATTAATAGCTGAAGCAGAGTGTGGTATTTTTAGTGTCCAGTATTAAATGTTTTTTAAAAGATGTTACTGATTACTTTTTAAGGGTTTATTTTTAAAAATTTCCCTTAATTTCTTGTTCCAAAGGGTTTACTATTACAATTTTATTAATGTTTGATACTTTTGTTCTCTCTCAGGTGTTTCTTCCTTTTAGTGATTTCTATCACTATGAGTTATTTGTTAGGCTCTAGTTAGGTCTCTTTCTTGCTTGTTTTTTTTTTCATCATTCTGCATTTTCTGTTCTGTGGTAGTGATTCTTAACAGTATAAAAGTCTTCTTTCATTACCTACTAGAGAAGTTGTTCCAACAATGTCTTCAAATTAGAGTTTCAGAAAAAAGGAAAAGGGAGGATAGTGGAGAAAAAAAGTCTTTGCATGTACAGATATGACTACTGTCAGTCTACAAACCATGAAGCCTTACCTCAGGCTGTAAGATATGACTGTTTCAAGTGCAGGTATCTCAAGCATGTCTCTTTTCAGTCACAATGATGAAATGAATTTGTTCTGTAAGTGCTTGAGGATCCGCCCTCCAGAAGGTGTGTAGTCCAGGTCAGTGAGGACACACAATTGCCTTTTATGTCTCACATTTGCCTTGTTTCTACAGGGATCTGCAGAAGTCTTTTCCACTGAAGTTTTATCCAAACATTACTGCTTCAGTTAGAGCCTATTTGAGAAGCAGATGAGATGAGCCAAGCGTGAATGTCTGCTTGCTTTCTGCAAGACTTCACAAACTGAATACTTTCCTATTCACCACTCATGATGAAAGCTTTAGACAGAGAAGCTATGGAAATTTGTTTTATGTTCCAGTCAGTGATACTGCAGTAAATACATAACACAGGAGTTATATAAACCCTTATACAATGTCAGTCATTTTATTTACGGACAGTGACTTTAAAACAGATGTTTGCGGGAGCTGAAAAATAGAATTCTATTTCTATTCTGGAGTTTTTTATATCAAGATTCCTTGTTTACTACTTAACTGACTGATAATTACCCTCTGTATCTGAGTGATTTTCTTAGCTGCATTAACAGGCACTAAAACAGAAATTCAAACCTGGTATAACATTCCCACCTTTTTTTTTTTTTTTGTGCTTCCTTAGCCCATCATTCCAATGTATACTCAAAATGTCCGTGAAGGCTATAGGATGTTTAAAGAAAGAAGTAAGAACTTAAAAACATATTTTATGTATTTGGAATGTTTTATCTCTTTTCTCTCAGATTTCTCTTGCTTTTATCTTAGATTTTGCTCTTAGACTTTGCTTACTTTGGATTCTCTAACACTTGCTGTGGGTCAGAGGTAGCTCAAATATGGAAATAGCTTGAGCATAACTGGTTTGTGTGTGTGATTTCGTTCTTTAATGCAGTCTTATTTCTGTGATCTATTAAGTCTATCGAGCTTTGTTTTGGTGGACAGTTGCCTCAATCCTGTAACAACTTCCTGACTGTCAAATAAATAATGTCCTTTTAAGAAGTCTTCTACATTAATCAGATTTCACATTTGGATTGTGTTTTCTGTGACTATAATCTCACTTTTTCCTCCCATAAACCATTTCAGGATTTTTTAGACAGTTATATGAAAACACTCGATTGCCTTTTACTCCTCCATATGGAGGACTTCCAGTTAAATTTCGCACGTACATTGGGAAGCCAATCCCTTACGATCCAAATATAACTGCAGAGGAATTAGTTGAAAAGGTAAGTTCTCCCTCCTTGCAATATTGAACTACATACTTTGCCCTCTATATATATGCACTTGAAACCAGTTTTTTGCATGCTTGAATAAAGACAAATACACTTTTACTTGCTTGTTGAAGCTATGGGCAGTAGAGGTCTTGGTATTTAATGTACAAATACCTACAAGTAAATATTGACATAGTAATAGTTGATTGGGATGCCTTCATCCTTTCAAAATGTGTGAGCTCTGTCTTCTTCTTATGTTAACTTTGTTTCTGCCATGCCTTTGATAACTTTGATAATAATTACGGTAACTGAAATGACGTAAACTATATTTTAAATGCAGTTTTCAGTAACTATGAAAATAAATTTCATAAATAACAAATAACTTTGAGAATCTTCACCAAAAAGCGTAGGGCTCTAGCAGCAAAGTTCTTCAGGAGCCTCAGTCTCATTGTCAAAATGAAAATGTTAAAAAACAAAGTTGCATCCAAAATACAAAAATATTTTGAGTACCTACAGCTTGGTGAAATTAGTGATGCCCAAGAGCATAAAAGTGTTTATAGATCTAGATTTTAGGCATTTTTCAAAATAATAAGCTAAACTGAAAATACAGCTTTTAAAAATTTTCATGGAAGATGAAAGGAGGATTTTATGCAAGAAAAATTTAAAAATCTGCTATGACCTAGAAATACATGAACAAATCAACTGTTAGGAATTATGGAAAAACACCTTGCTGCCCCCAAAAAGATGCAACAAGGCTAGCTTTTCTTCCATTTTCCTTTTTCTTTTTTAAGGGTCTACTGCAGGTTGTTCTGAGCTTCACAAAAGTGAAACCAGAAAGACAGGTTTGGTCTGTTACAAGGGAACAGCCCCCAGAAATCTGTGGAGTTTGGTCCTAGCAGCTTTAGGAGGCTGGAAGCAATATGACTGCCCTTACGGTTATTCATATTCTTGTATTTTGGGGAAACAGTATTTTGTGTACCTGCAAAAGTGAAATTGAAATTTCCCATGATATTGTTTTATTTTACTAAGCGAGCCTTTGGCCGCCCTCTTTGACCACCACCCACTTTGCTGGGAGTACAGTTAGGTCTTCTGCGGCTGATATAATTTAAAAAAAAAGGCAACTTAAATGAGGTTTGAGGTGAGAAGTGGCCTGGCTGACCACTGTCTGGTCCTGCCCTGCAAAGGAATTAGGGCATGAATCTGTCAGGAAAGGTTTGGCTACTCTTTTCTTGTATTCACAATGATATTCTACTGTAAGTCTGGGGTAGATAAGTGGAGTATGTAGCTACCCTTATTTCAAGTTTAATTACATGAGGGAAACCAAAAGGAGATAATTTCTTACTTCTTTTAGAAATATAGAATATTGTATTCATTCTCTTCCTAAATTTGCGTTTGAATCTCATATAAAGAGTATTACGAATTTTCTTATTGTGTGCATGCTGCGTATGATAAAATTACGGGAGAATTCATGTTGGGAAGGAGAGACAGAGGTTCCTATTCCAAATTCCTAGTCCAAGCAAGGTCAGCTATAAGATCAGATGAGGTGAATCAGGCTTTAGCCATCATTTTTTGATGAAAACTTTCAGGGATGGGAGATTGCAGAAACTTAATGTTTGCATGTGTTAAAGGGTACTTTGACTTGGTAATGACCACATTTGGTAAATCTCAATAATTTGAGCCCTCCCAAACTTCAGTCACTGTTTTTGTTCCTTTCTTTTCCAATAAATGTCTCATTAGGACAGCTAGATTGTTTTCTTACAGTAGAGTGTGTGTGAATTTTTTTTTTTGAACCTCTGAGACGGCAGTGATGATACTGTTCTTCCATGCATGAATAGGTCTGTAAAGGCAAACTTCTCTTCTCTTTTCAGACAAAGACTGCTGTCCAGGCTCTCATAAGCAAGCACCAAACAATCCCAGGCAACGTATGGAAGGCTTTACTGGAACGATTTGATAAACGTTGTAAAAGTGATTAGAATGCTTATGTTTGTTTCATTGGTTTTACACCATACAGTAAAAAACAATGTCCTACAGCACTGCTCACTAATAGCTGGTGTTAACCAGGTTAATTTACAAATTCCTACAGATTTGGTGGAAGAAAACAATTAACCTCTTGAAAGTTCCCCCATGTCTCTGAGAATATCCTGAGCTCAGAAAGATTGATGAAGATGACTTATGTATAATAGCAATGCAACAGCTAAATTCCCCCAAAGGAAATCACGCAGCCAAGATTTTCCTGGTTCCTAAAACAAGTACGTGCTTACATCCGAGAGCCTTAGCAGTGTTGTCTAGAACTGTGGGTTTGTCTTTTGAGCACAGTACAGTCTCAGAGCAGAGCCTCAGAGTCGGTGTTGTCCCACCAGAGACCACCCCACAGGGTGCACCTTCCCTCACGCAAGACAGTGTCAGAACAGAAACTGTCTTGCTTTAGGTAATCAGCTACTGCTTAGACCATTCTTCTAGAGACTACAGAAAGAGCCATAATCCTATTAAACCAGATATTAGACTCCTTCAAACACATCAGCTTAGTGGTTCATACCCAGGAAAGCAGGACTACTGTATCCAAGGCTTTTACCCCACAAAAAAAGGTCTCTCAAAGAGAGGGGGAAAAAAAGCTTTAGTTCAGTGTAGCAAATATTGCAAATACATGTAGAAGGTAGTTTCAAGTCTGAGCTGGTTCATGCACACACTATTGCACCACACCATAGTTGTTTAGTGGATGAGGCTGCCCCCAGCCTGACAATCCCTGGATATGGTGTGTGCACGGATGTGCTGTATTTCTCAAATCTCCTGGTGAGCAGGGAACAGGGTTGGGGGAAGCTTTCATGGGCAATGCATCCTTAAGGCTTATCACTGGTGGTTTGCCTAAAAATGTAGTACTGCAACACTGCTGGTACAGATTGAACCAAAATGCCTGTTTGGAAGGGCAGTGTTGTCTTCCTAATGCAACTTGAGGAAAAGCAAAACTTAGTACAAAGCAGAACTTGTTTTGTACACAGGCTGTGGGATGTTGTTACTGGTGGGAGTGGGACAACTTTGTGTAATCTGTCCAATACACCATTAAATGCAACCAAGTCTTAACTTCAAAGACCAAGAAAGGTAATTTTTTGTGCCTCATTTTTCCTTCATGTACTTTTAATACATAAATAATCTTTCCTCTCAACATCCTAAACGGAAATAGCATCTAAGGAAATATATATAATGTTTGCCCATTTTTCAGTAGAAAACTAAATCCATTTTTTGGTTTAGAATAAATTCTTCCTCAACCCTGCTTCTTCACAAGTATTTCTTGCACATCTGGTGAAGGGAGAAGGATAGACAGGTGAGTTATTTCCCCGGACAGGGATCCTGTCCTGAAAAAAACCCTCAAATCTGTCTTAAGATACAGGAATCTTTACTTGAACACATTAACTGTAACTGCTGTATACAGACAGAAAGATTTTTCTCCCAGCAGAGACTCAGCATACAGAGGAGATGATAAACTAAAGCAGATCAAGATGCTCACTGATATGCCTGGACATAAACAGGAATTCAAACCACGAACTCTTACATGCTGCTCTCCAGCGATACAAGCTAAAATTCAAAGCCTGAGCTTAAGTCAAGGGAGAAAAGGAGCTAAAGGAAAAGGTTATCGAATACTAAAATGGACACAGGTGAAGAAGCAAGAGCAATTATAGTAACCAGACTCCGAAGGCATTCTTTGTATTGCAGAAACTGTAGGACTAGACAGAATCATTGTCTGACTATCCTATATTTCAAGTACAGTAATGCCATCATGGAACGTGTCCAAAGAAGGGAGATGAAGCTGGTAAAGGGTCGGGAGCACAAGTCTTATGAGGAGCGTCTGAGGGAGGTGAGGTTTAGCCGGGAGAAAAGGAGCCTCTGGGGGGACTAACAACTACAACTGCCTGAAAGGATGTTGTAGCCAGGTGGGAGCCAGTCTCTACTCCCAGAAAATAAGGGACAGAACAAGAGGAAATGGAAGTTGTGCCAGGAGAGGTTTAGATTGGATATCAGCAAAAAATTCTTAACTGAGAGGGTTGTCAAGCATTGGAACAGGCTGCCCTGGGCAGTGGTGAAGTCACCATCCCAGGAGGTACTTAGAAGGTGTGTAGATGTGGCACTTGTGGACATGGTTTAGTGGTGGGCTTGGCAGAGTTAGGTTATTGATTGCACTCAGTGATCTTAAACATCCTTTCCAACCTAAACAATTCTGATTCTGGGACCAATTAAACACAGTAATCAGAATTTGCACAACCTTTCAAATGCCATGTTCTCTGATACATGACGTTAAGAGCTGTGCTGCAACTCACAATGGAGAACTAACCTTGGGTAGGAGATATGTAATCAGAGCACTGATTATCTTTCAAAGCAGAGATTCCTGCCTCTGTCTCCTCTATTTCAGACAGCTGTTAATATTTTCTAACAAAGTTTAAGTTTTTCCTGGGCCATTACATCTTTTAGCAGCATCACTGCATTATTGGCAGCTTCTCTGAAGTGAACTGGAGTAAAAAATAATTTCTATCTGTTGTCTTCTTGTCTTAAGAGCATTTTCTGGGGTCTCAAGATGATAGACAAAATTATTATTGAGAAACAGGAGTGATTTTGAATCATGTATGTAATTTTTCTAATAAAAATTTTTAAACAATTTTTCCAGAAACATAATACTGCTCTAATAATAAGCACTTATTATATTATTTTAGTGGCTCCCTCTAAATTTTTACTCTTTTTAGAGCAATATTATAGAAATTAGAACTAAAAACTGCTGTTATAGAAACTAAAGTTCTTGTCATACAAATAGAAATGTAGTTGCAGATCAAATCACTCTTCTGCTACCCTTATTTTTTAGCCTCTCCATCCTACAACAAAAAAAAGAAATGAACACCAGCAAATGACCTGTGCCTGCCTCAAAATGAAAGCAGCATTTATGACTCTTGTAAGGTATAGTTTGCCCAGAAAATAATGCAGGGAATTTCTGGTTTTGTAGCTTTTTTGTGTATGAAGTTTAACCAGCTAAAATGACAAGATTTTACATTGGGGAAAAATATTGTACTGATAACACAGTAAATTAATAAAGTCACAGAGTCGTAGAATATCCTGAGTTGGAAGGGACCCAGAAGGATCATCGAGCCCCAACTCCTGGCCCTGCACAGGACAGCCTCAAGAATCACACCATGTGCCTGTTCAAATGCTTTTTGAATTCTGACAGGCGTGGGGCTGTGACCAATTCATTAATTGGATGACAGTGGAAACAGTTACACAGTAAATTGTGTACAACTGCACAGCTGAGCAGCTGCAGATGTCAAACAGGCAGATGATGTACGTGTAGAAGATAGCTGGTCAGAGAAACACAGCAGACAGGGATCTGGAAGAGCTGGCCAAGTTCATCTCACCGAAGGCTGAGGGCGCAGCCATGGCAGTGTTCTATGTCTTCCTAGCAGGTAGCGTAGCTGCATCAATTCCTGTGTGTGTTTGGAGCTGCACCTGGTGTCACTGGAACACCGCTTATTTCCTTGACTGATTTTTAAATCCATTATTTTATTTATTTTCATATGTAAATGCAGGCATTACATCCACAGCTGTCGGGCAGTCAGGAGTGCGTTAACAGCACCGTGAATGCTGTGTTTGAACCACAAAGCGTCTGGAACGCTGACTCCCTGCAGTGGGTACGAGTGGGTACCAGGTATGGATGCTGCTGCTGCTGCTGTGGCAACACCAGCGCGGCTGGAGGAGGAGGATTGCACCCACCTGGCAGGTAGCGGGGAAGGGGCGGCTGGGAGGTAAGCGGTGCTCACGGTGGGAGGGTGAACGGGTGGGACACGGTAATTCCCAGCGGGGGCCATGGCCGCGTGGCCCAGGGTACTGGGGGTTGTTCAATCTGGAGAAGCGGAGACTCAGGGGTGAACCTTATTGCTCTCTGCAGCTCCCTGAAAAGAGATTCCAGCTGGTTGGGGTTCAGCCTCTTTCTGCAGGCAACCGGCGACAGTCTGAGAGGACACAGTCTCAAGCTGCACCAGAGGAGGTTTAGCTTGGACATCAGGAGGGATTTCTCCACAGATTAGACACTGGAACGGGCTGCCCAGGGGGCTGGTGGAGTCACTGTCCTCGGAGGTGTTCAAGGAAAGACTGGACGTGGCACTCAGTGCTGTCATGGTGGCGTTCGGTGACAGGTTCGTCTCGATGATCTCGGAGGTCTTTTCCGGNCGGGCACCCGGCCTCCGCGGGGGCGGCGTGCGGAGAGTAAAACCGGGCCCCGGCAGGGACGCGGGGCTGGAGCCGGAGCCGCCGCCGCCAGGGGAAGGTGAGCGGGCGCTGCAGGGCGGGTGGAGGGTCCCGGCCCGGGCCTGGCCCTGG